>JAZHYW010009205.1:0-16205 GCA_037355805.1 Ixodes ricinus | reverse complement strand
CGCCAAACGTCGGTCTTTCTGGGCGCCGGTTGTTCTTGCCGGACGTACTGACGTCGAACGCCGCGACGTCCGGGGCGCGCGCATACCTGTGTTGGTGCGTCCCGGGTTGTCGTTGGCGCAGGAGGTTTACTTGGCGGCAGGTGGCGGTCTTCCGGGCTACATGGCTGGCCCGTAGCTTTCCACCGTCGATTGCTCGGGCGGACCAGGGTTGACAGGGAGCCCGTGGTTCGATGACTCTCCTCAGCTCTTCCCTCTACAATTTCGGCGATGAACAGCGAAGCCGGGGGTCGGCAGCAGGCGGCAGTTTCTTGAGTTCTTCGCGAGACGGCTTGACGGATAATCTCCCGCGGCTCGTCAGTGCTGGTGCTGAACTCCGGAGCTGCACGGACTGCCAGAGTCGAAACGTCATTGAGCCAGTCGTGCAGGTGGCGCGCTCGGCCAGCAACGCCCGCTCGATCGTTTGTTGCTTCGCCAACAGATTCTTCGGCGTGTTCGATCGGGGGGATTGCGAACCAGTCCGCCGAAGATTTCGGCTTTTCACGCCTCTCGCAAGGAAGCCGTAACTTCTTCTCGTCGGTGGCTTGCGGGTCGGCTGCGGCTGTAGAGGCGGAGGATGTACTCAATCGGCAACCGGTGACCAGCCTGCGTTGGGGCCCCGGAGATCCTCGCCTGGAGAAGGTCCTCGGCCCGCTGCCTACGATGCTCGATTCATGAACGCCCGCTTCAGCTCGGTGACGCAGGCGTCCAACGACGTGAGCGCAGCCTCGTGGTTCTCGAACCAGTCGCCTCGCAGTCCCTCCAACGAGGAAGTGAGGTTCTGCAGGTACTGCTCGGCGGTCCATCCATTATGGCGTGCCACGCGCTCGTAGTGTTGATCCAGTCCTCGACGTCCTCGTGGATTTCCCGTGGAAAGGCGTCGGAGTCCGAGGGGCGACGGCAGGTAAACGATAGGGCTGCTACTGTGGGTCGGCGCTGTCGAGGAAGCCATCGTCGTTGCCACTTGCCTTGTCCTCGCCGGGAGAGGTCCGAGTTCAGGAGCTTGCCTCGAAGACGGCGGCTGGCACGATGCTCCGAGTCTTCAACGGAAGGTCGTCGGAGAATGGGGCTTGCTGAACGAGTTCTTGTAGGGGTACGCTGCACGGGTTTCATACCCCGCACCTCCACCAGAAATGTCACGAATTAAGGCGACGAGAAGGCGAAGAGTAAACTGAAAATAAAGGTTTAATGGGCGAACTTGTGCCAACCAAAATAAGTAAAGAACGAAAGAGCGTCGAGGCAGCAGAAAAGCAGGCGGCGATTCGGCGGCGACAACAGAGAGCACGAGCGAGACTGCCTCGACAAGGTCGCGGGCAGCTGCTTATCTAGAGTGCGTCGTTATCTCGAAAGTTCGGCAAAGAAAGTTCGAGCGTCGCGCGCTCGGGGCGAGGATGAACTGGCACTTTCGAGAACAACAAAGCAAAGGGAAAGTTACAATTAGTGCGAGAATGAATGGGAATCTTCTAGAAGACCGTGACCCGAGCGTTGCCGTTCTCGGCTCTGCGGGCGGCAATATATCAAATGTAGTCCCCGAAATGGCAAACAATGACATCACAGAGGAGACGCTGTGTCATGTCGGATGTCCGGTCCTGACGGTTGGTTTTAGAAGTCGCGGTAGGAAGTTCAAGAGTATGGAAGTTTCGCTCACGTCGCGGCATCATAACTCTTGGCGGCAGAAGTTTTCGTGAACTGTCAAGCTAGTAGGGCGATTTCTGCGTAAGAACAGGCGTCTGCAACATCCACCACCACTCTTCTGACACCGCCAGAATCACGGCCTGCTGCAGCACGACGCTTCCTTACCGTCATCAGGTGAAAATCGCGGACCACTTTTAAGGACGGGGTAAATACACCAGTCGTACACGCCTTCCAGTCTCCACACTTAATGTATTAGGGAGATATTTCGCGGCCAAGAGCGAATCGAAGAAGTCTGGAATGGCCATCTCTCATCCTCATTATCTATGCACATTTTGCATCTCTTAGTTCAACCGTACCCATTGTGAGCGTGTGCGCGCGGCGTTGTTTGCTAAACATACTCTGTCGATTACACTACGTTGGTCAACCGTTCGAAGAGATGTAAAAATGCTGGCTAAGTGTACCGCGCATGCTAACATTCATTGTTTCGCCTCATGTTTGCGAACGTAAAGGTCACATTGAGCAGCTGTCCGTTATAGAAAACATTGCTAAGGATGCTCATGGATAAAAAAGACCAATAGACCACGAAGTTGTATTGCACACTATAAGTTAGTTTAACCGTGTGTGCGTTTGTGCGTGTGTGGGTGCTGCGTCGTTCGCTGACTATACTCCGTCCATTACATTGATAGCTGAGTCGCAGTAAAGGAATTGAGACATGCTGGCTCACTCGAAAGTGTACTGCGCATGGTAACATCTGTCCTTTTGCCTCATGTTCGTGAACATAAAGGTTGCAGTGAACAGTTGTGCGAAATAAATAAAAAAAATATTCAAAGGGCATGATAAAAGAAACCATACCCAAGAAATAAAAGCCCACTCGGGAGGTGGGCATAAACTATTATTTCGAGCATTACAGTTCTCTAGAGGAACTGTACTTATAGATTTGGACATATCTGTATAGTTTTTTTTTTAATTCCAACTTTGCACGTCAGGTTTCCAGTAAAAAATGATGATTCGTGTCAAGATCCTTTGAATTATGCTTACCTTTACTCATGTCATTTTAGGTGAGTCAGCTTTTTTACCTTAAGGGACAAATAACTCGGATAGTTGGATATCGGCTCATTTGGAAACAGCGTGAATGTTACAGCGTACGGAGGACAGAAGTGGATGATACAAGCCCTGACTAAAAACTTAAAGATTATCCTAAATAACCTGCAAAAAAAACCATAAAAAGCATGACTCTCTAATTCTTATGCAATGGCGCCCACTCATCACAGAATTGGGTGCTTTCGGTCATGTAATTTTGTGAGCAATTTTCTCCTATTTAAAAATCATATCTTACTGTCCAACAATGCCAAGGAAGCCTGACTCACGCAGGTTGGGTTTTACTTTCTTATTCTGTGAGACTCCACAATCTCTCGAGCCTCTTGGTCTCTATGGTGATACAACACGGTGTCACATTCTAGTGAAGGTGCTCAGGTGCAGTCACGGCAGTGCAATGCCAAACGTGAGCATGCGGTTTGTGTTACCTAACTGCGGTGCTCCCAGAGTACAAGTCTGAGACATCTCCACGTTTGCCCGATGTACACCTTCCCGTATCAGATCACTGTATAGTTATTATAAGCGCGGGTGTTTTCACGCTCACTTCAGACTAGAGTTTGGGTCAAGGTATTATTTGGATAAAACAATATATATTGAGAACGTACTTCAAATGCGAGGGAGTCCAACGACAAGGCTTAGGCGATTTTCGTTGTTTGTTTTCAAGATATGAATTATTGAAGCGGCCGAAGCGAAAACTTACGCTTTTACCACCTATCGTGGATCGCATGTTTGACCGCTAGTTATTGTGTCACTCCTTAAACTACTGCACCAGGACCAGTGGTGTACGCGTTACAAAATTTGAGTGGAGAAAGAGCGTTACTCGTTAGTTCATGACATATGAACGCGTTTCAGGGATTCGTTACCGTGCGACGAGCACAACGAAATGCCGTTACTGTTAATGTCAAAGCTGTTGTACGTTTCTATTACATTTCTATTGCGAAACAGACAATTTGTGACCGATTTGCGCTTGGAAAGTGTTAATTTTTACGTTCCCTGCCGTGTTCCAAGACATTTCACTATTTTACGTTCATTCAGTTTGAGGTGTGTTGCCAATGTCTCGTATGCAGACTTCGTTCAATGAGAAACGCGATGACTGGCCTGGAATATATTCAGTGACATTTCAGTTTTCCGTAAAAAGACAAGGTACCACACTGCAACCATTTAGCGTGCGTACTTTCCGTGTATCTCTTACACTCGTCAATTCTATGTTATCTCGTCCTTTGATCGGTCCTGATTGTTCGCTTGGTTTTACCTTTTTATAGCGTGTACCAAAGTGAAGACCACTGTGGTTGTTTGTGGACACATTTATTTTATATATATTTATATATATATAATAGTTATTTATTGAGACCTCTACAGGCCGATTTCATCCTGTCGTAAACATGTTTATCATTTGTTGTTTCTTTTCACGAATGATCCAATGACCTTCATGCGCGACCATAGCGCTGGTTTCAGCAAAGACGACACCGAGCTGCAAGAGATTTGTCTCCTGTTCTGAACGAAAATGTCTTTCTTGAGAGTCCATACAGTACGGTGGTATACTCCTGTTTCCCAGACAGTTCAAAAGCCTTTACAATGAATTATCTTAAGTATAAGCGAGCCGGCGAACATCGATGTGCAGGCTCACGGACAAGAATCGCGAGATGATTTGCCGATTTGTTTTCATAAGTTCGTTCTCAATGTTTTTTTAAGGAATATAGAAACGAAATAGCGTAACCGCGAGCTGTTTACCTCTCGCTTCAAAGTCGGTCAGCGAGAAGCGCAAGGCATATCGCGCTCATGACGTCAAGAGTTCCTGCACGGCCAAGGGTGGTGTAGCTTGCCAGCGTTGCCGCTTGGTGTCGTCAGCGCATGACAATCCCACCTGGTAGTAATATCCAAGGGCAGTTGCCCCCTATGGCCTGTCCATACCTAGCTCGTAAGGTCATTCACGGCAATGTCGGTATTTTATCTGCCACGAGACATGTCTCCCGTTGAGGCAGACTACGTTCTAGGCTGTAAAAGTGTCCACATAACCCAATTTGTTTTCAAGCGGCTGTAGGTTGGACCAGTGAAAAGTTGAAAGGGCCAAGCCGAGTGTAATTAATGGGTACAGAAGATACTATTGTATAACTAATGCAGCTCGATTTCTATTGACTATAGTGTGAGGGTCAATGCTAACAGGTTACCATCAGCAGGTCATATAAGAACGCCTTACAAAAGCTGCGGTTGACGCCTTGCAGTACCCTCTTCACCAGTGTCCGGAATTCCGTCGGTCCCCTTGCCACTCAAAGGGCATCTGGGTAAATTCAAAAGTTCCTTGATGGTAGATAAATGCGGTCTTCGGTACGTGCTCTTCGACAACCAAAAATCTGGAAGAATTATTGCGACAAATCGAAGCTTGAGAACCATTGCGCACTTCCAAGCTTCGCCAGGATCCAATAAGTGCTCGGTTTGAGATTTACCTTGATCTCAGTGTTAGGGTTCAAGGGTTGGTAGTCCACAAGGAGCCGTAATCCACCTGTTTTCTCGGCCACGACCGCTGGCTTGCTAGACCATGAACTCCGGGATGTTAGTTCTTGCTCTAGCAAGCACTGGATACAGCGTTCTATCACCTTCTGTTTTCGGGCGTTAACCGGGCGCAACCTGCAACGGGCCGGCCTCTCGTCACCGGTGTCCATCATGCGCTTTGTCAGTGATCAACAAACACCCCTGCTTTTTACCTACTTCCACCTTCAAACGTCATTTTGATCATCATATATATAAATCTCTCAAAACATCCATCAACCAAGGTACCGTCAACCAAGCTTGAACGGTACAGCAGGCGTATACGTTAAAGGCACTACCCTTTTTGCTGTGTCGTGGTTTTCCTCAGCCTGGAACAAATATTGATATTAATAATATTGTGGTGTGCAGACAGGAACATTGGTTAAGTCCAGCTGGAACTCATTAAATATTTCTTTTTACACAAGTTGATCACGGGTCCTGGTTCTTTATGAAACACTGCACTACAGTGGTGAGATACCGCAGATGAGATTGGCTGTTCTGTGAACAGGCTGTCTAGACAGTAGTCCTAATCCGCCAAAAATGTGCTGCTAAAATTTGTGTTACTTGCGAACGGTATAACAAATTGTCTCGGTGCTAACAGATCATCCACAAAGAGCAACATGCACCGAAACGCAGGAAACGGTGAAGAAGTCTCTCCCTAGGATGATGCTGCGGCACAGGTTACGCAATCAAAGAGCTTGTTGTAGTCTGGAGCCACCTGCCCAATCAATTTTACATCCGAGTGATGTGGTGCACTGTGACCATCCAGTTGCCCGGCGTAAGACTCGGACGCCCTGTTTTTCTTGTTTTCTCCCGTAGCCTGGAAAGTTATCACAGCTGCCATACGCAGCAGGCTTATGCTGGCTGGGGCAGACGTCTAACAACGCTGCAAATAAGACGACCCGAAATCTGCAAGTGGAACAATGACTCATTTCCCCCGCAGTGGTTGCCAGTTGCAGAGCGGCGTTTTAGATGCCAGCCGGGAGAGCACCTACCAGCGTCCATTTCCAGGGCACGATACCGGCGCGTGGACTGACTGGTTGCACCGTACGCAGTCCGGTGGACCCAGTGGTCGGTTAATGAGGCACTGGTTTGCCATGTGTCCCATTTTAGCACACTAGTGGCACTGCAGTCAAACGCCACCCTGTACAGGGCCATACTGCAGGCTGGAGACACGTGGTGCATGGAGTGGAGCCCTGGGTGCCTATGTGGCCACAAACTAATCCCTGCAGTAGGACGGTTGAGGAGCCAGCGGGTGTCGTGGCCATAGTTGACCGAGACAAGCCGCCGCTGCCGTTTTTGCGAGGGCTGCGGTCTGCAACCGCCGGCAGGACAGCTGGTTAAACGGCGCACGTCGAAAGAGTGTGAAAGGCCAGGTCCCGCGCCACACCTGTGCTAGGCTAGCGCCGCCTAGCACCGCCAAGTTCTCTCCACGAAACTTCTGCCACCTAGGCTAGCTCTTACATGTTAGCGGAAACTTTGCCACCCACAAAGTCAGGGATTTGATTATTCATCTGACGAAGCACACGGTTGACGTTCGTGGCGCGCGTGACTGGTTCTCCAAGCCGCCTGAATTATGCTAGGATGACATATAAAACTTGAATAGGCTTCTCTTATGGGTGTTGGGTTAGACGGTGGAGTTCTTCCTTGATTTGTATTTCTAAGTAAATTGGGGATAATCCTTTCGGAATTCCGTGACGAACGTCGCCCAATTTGTGAAATATCCAGCGAAATCGGGGCGTATTTCAGGACAACGTACACCAACCTGGACCTCACCTGGGCTTTTACATTCATCAGGGGCGGCTTGTGGCAGGTTAAATTTGACTGATGGGGCAGCGATTATCTATCCATCTATGTTAATATTTGTTTCTGTTGAGTCAGGTAAGATGAGCCGACTAAAGACGAGGACTATCCACTGGGACGAGTTCAGAAAGCACCTGACTGAAATGTGCCGACGCGCCACTCAGGGAAGCACTGCATGAGTCTGTCTAGGCCGCCACGACCGTCTCCGACCTTCCTGCAGGTGCCCCTACTCAGGATCTGCGCCTACAGAACCTAAGGGGCAAAGAGGCCCATCGCACTCCAACGGTGTAGCCGAGGACCCAATGCTACCTGGATACTACGGAACGTGACGTTCCATAGGATCGCGGCTGAGACAAGATGCCACCCGGCTCCAAAAGCCTGATAAGTTTTCACCTTATAAGTCTTATAAGTCTTCACCACCACAATAAAAATAACGAAAACAGCCTGCCATATTCTGTATGAAGGAATGTATCCACTTTAAAGTGATCTCAAAAAGGATTTCGTCCACACTTCAACTTCCCCAATGACTGCGGTAACCTCAAAATTCCCATGCGTGCATCCTTGATAATGCCGCTTTTCTGCTCATGAAAGCTACCAGTAAGTATTACCACGACCATTCTCCCCATCTCCGCCTGAAAACCCTATCTACACTCATCCACAAAGTTCGCTACGAGTCCAACCGCTGAAAACATTTACTGATGCAAATCAGCTAAAAAAAAAAAAACCTTAGATTTCTCGTTTCGAGTCCTTATGCCATCATTGCGTCGATTGCTTAGGGGAGTTGCACGACGCATCACACGTGCACTTTCACAAGAGCAGAAGCAATACGAAAATCGGGCAGCTGGCATACAGCGAAACAGTTCAGCTTACGGGGAGCAGATACTCGCCGAGCAGCGTTCCTGTTAGCAACAGACAACTTTACCGCTTTCCTCTATACAGCTCTTCCGGAACCGGAGGATTCGGACGTTTTACTAGGAACTCTGGCTCAAAGCCCTGACTTCACAGGAAAGGCTGTATTAGATCAGTGTGTCTCAGAAATGGTAGGTGCCTCAAAGCAACATTTCGTTACGTCGCACACTGTCGACAAACGAAGAAATGAGACAAAAACGCAAACAAAAAAGAACAAAACTGCTTCTTTATTTGACTCTTGGGGTCTTTTATCGGATTATACCTGGGGCCGATCATTCAGCCCCTTGAACAAAAAGCCGTGGTCGCATCACCGTGACCTTCCGCCCAACTCAAAATGAAAAAAAATTAAGCTGGTCAAATAAACAAAGAAAGACAAGCTTACTTATAGCGAGTAGCGCACTGAGGGATTCGCTTTCCGAACTGTTCTCTCAACGTTCTCGGCGATACTTTATGGTATGGCGAAAGTGCTCGTCGAAGAGGAAGGCTACCATTGTTGGAAGCCCTATTGAAAAATATGTTTACCGGAAAGTAATTTCCAGTAAAAGTCTATTTTACTGGATTATGTGACTCTTTCCACTTCCCGTAAAGGCGTAGTTTACCGGAATGTCACCGGTTGTTTTACAGGAATGTTACCGGTTTCTTACCGGAAGTGTATTTTCAGTAAAAGTCTATTTTACTGGATTATGGGACTCTTTTCACTTCGAGTAAAGCCAGAATTTACCAAAAGATCACCAGATAATAATAATATCTTTATTATCTTTAAACAAATACATGTGTGCGTGCTGGCCCACGAAAGCAAAGATGCTTGTATGTGGGACCAGGCAGCCAACAGAATACCGTGACACTGAACACAGGAGAAACAAAATAAACAAACAACAATAATCTAGGAATATGGGCAACGAATAGACACTAAGTAATTATATAATTATTATTGAGCGAGCGTCAGGCACCATTCTCTTACATTCTGTTTTTCCACACGAAAGTATGAGAAGTTCAGCAAAGACTCTGGCAAACTATTGAAGATTGGCCGGAATTTACCGTGTTTTTTCCTTCCTTTTTCTGACGTCAACGGAAGGCTCTTAGGAGAAAGCCTCTGAACAGTGGTTGGTGTATGTTTACCAGATGCTGGACGATTCGGTAACCATTAAAGTGGTTAGTCCATATAGACCAGAAGGTTCCATGTATTTATTTAACAGGGTCGATACCAGTGCAACAATTTGCACAGCTGTAGACAAAAGCAATCTGACCAAATAGAAACAACCGAGTCCTTTGTCAAAAAAAAATATATTTTAAAATACTCACATTGCCGCTGGGTAAATTCCTAGACGTACGGTAGATCAACTAATAAAACCGCGCAGATGCACCGGACGGACTCACAAACGTATACTGTCAGCAGCACGTTTAGCGGTAACCACGAACGCGCGGAACGAACATCCGCCGCCATTGAGAAATCACGGGCACAGATCACCATGTCGTCCCTGATGTCGCCGCCGCGGGTGCACCAGGCGGACACATGCACACTGTCAGTAGCACGCTTAGTGAAAACCACGACCGCGCTGAACGAACATCCGCCGCCGTTGAGAAATCCCGGGCACACTCACAATGTAGTCCCTGATGCCGCTGCCACGGGTGCACCAAGCGTCAGTAGCAGGCTTAGCGAAAACCACGAACGCGCGAAACGAACATCCGCCGACGTTGAGAAATCTTGGGCACAGTCTTTTTCGCTCGCTGGATGCTTCTGAAGCCAGACGGACAAAGAGGCGTAAGAAACAGGTCACTGAAAAATATTTTCTTTTCATCTGCACACCCAGCTGCTCTGGAAGATAGAGGTCGCACATATGGAACGAGAAGCCGAGACAGAGTGTTCATTTCATGGCGGCCGTCGCTCGTTGACGAAGAAACCGGTTTTCTTCAAAAAACAAAAAGTCAGCAAAACGACCCTCTCGCATTTTTCCCACGAACCCAATGCGAGGAAAAGAGGTGCGCGGGGACTCGTCCTTGGTGCGAAGTGCCATAATTACACACCCAGTCCCCGGCTCGTCTCGGCTTTCCCCTCCCCTCGCGTCGGCTTCGAGTGAAGTTCGGTAAACAGGGAAGCGAGTCACCCGTTCCGGGCAAGATTTCTAGCAAGACCGTGTCGTCTGGTAAACGAAAGGGGCTGCTGGTGACATTCCAGCGAAATCTGGAAACCCGATGCCGGTGAAATTCCACCGAAATCTGTTTGCCGGCAAATATTCTAGAAAAGACTGGTAAATGGTTTCGGATGAAAACGGGTGAAAATGCCCACCTTTTGGATCGTAAAAAACAGTTCGCTGCACGCACTTCTTGAGGATTGCAACGTCGTCCCGAGCTACAACTCGCACTCATGAGAATGCCGCCCGAGTGGTCTCGTACCTGCTTTGGCCCCGACTTTTGCCTGTCGCAAATAGCAAGTTGCCGGCGATCGCTGCTCACCTTCTTGGATCGTCAAAACAGTTCGCTGCACGCACTTCTTTCAGGATTGCAACGTCGTCTTGAGCTAAAACACGCACTTAAGAGAATGCCACTGCATTGGCGGCCACCATTACAAACTCAGTCCCCCTGCTCGTCTTGGCTTCCTTGCCTTTAGCCGTTCCCCTTGCGTCGGCTTCCAGTGAAGTTCGGTGTGCGGAAAACGAGATTGGCTTCCAGTAGGATTCCAGCGACGGGTAATCGAAAGTGGTTCTGGCAAAACGTTCAGCGAAAGTGGCTGCCGGTAATATTTCCACCAAAGACTGGTAAACAACGCTGGTTTCTGGTGAAAATGAGTGGAAATTAACCAGTTTCACTGAATGTCAACTGGAAGTTTTTGCCGGATTTGAACCGAAAGTGGCTCTGGTAAAACGTCCACCGAAATCTGGTAACTGAAAATGGCGGCCGGTTATATTTCCACCAATAAACAGGTAAACTACGCTGGTTTCTGGTGCAAATGAGTGGAATTAACCAGTTTCCACCAAATGTCACTGGAAGTTTTTGCCGGATTTTTCAATAGGGAGGGCTTCAGACCAAAACATCTGTCAGCGACGGTCGAGGACTTTTGCACAGTGAACAACTTTGGAATGTGATTAAGGCACAGGTGTTCGAACGTTGAATCTTTCTCGCTGGAGTCGCAGTTCATGAAACAGAGGTCTTATTGTTTTAACTCGGGAAGGGTAACCAGCGAACTTAACTCAATCCGTCAAAATCTCCGAGCTGCCAGAAATTTTCACCTTCGGAAGGACGTCTGTTCTAGCAAAACGGTTGCGTCTTTACGGTATGGTGAAAGTGATCTTTGAGAAGGATGATGTCCGCCTTGTTAAAAAGGCGTACCTTTAAAATATGTTCCTGGCCCGGCACCAATTTCCGTGCAGAAAATAACCTTTGGGCTTGGTATGAGCCTCAGCATTGGAGGCTGCAGCATTAGAACTTTTTCACTGAAGGATATTGAAATGACCCTGCGCAAATGTTCCTCCCTTTTCTGCATAGTGCACATAATGAGAATAATGTTTCAAATGAACACTAGAAAATATATTCAAAAGTAACAAGCAGAGGCTAGCGTTAGTTGTTAGATGATACTGTAAAATAGTAAAGAAATACTTTATTCGTTACTCATATACGACTTAAGGAGTACGTTAGAACGTTACTGAAATCATTGACGCGTTACCACCAACGTCGTTACCTGGAAGAGGTTACTTCCAACAGTGCACAACAATAAGGATCTCGTGCTGGCTAACTTTTTCAGATACACATTGATCAAATCGATACATTTTGTCAAACAGCTACCCTATAATAAAAAAACCTGTTGTGATTAGTTGAACACAACTGCCAAGAAACATTAACGCTGTCTGGTTATGCCATGCAGTACTAGAATTTAAATATCAAAATAAAAGTACACTATGCATATTTATGTACGTTTTCACATCTGCTAAATTTTACAGGAAGATTGAAAAAAACGGGCTTTTAGAGAACCAAGCAGCCACATGTCAGTACAAGACACGACGCGCTCAGGGTAATCTCATAGCTTTTTATGCAGAAATATACGGCGCCTTACTGATACCTGAGATAATTGTACTCACCTGCAGCATATATCAGAACCTTCTTGCCGGTAGCTTCATAGGCTGCAATAAACACTGCAAGACATTTTAACGGGATAGCGTTAAGGTGCTCGTGTCGCAGAAATTGCGGCGTCGTTGGCGTTACGAAAAAATCGCGGACGCAAAAATACTGATTGGTCGATAGTTTATGACGTCACAGCCACATGACCTCGAGCGGGAATTTCAAACAACCCACAACGCTCACGTGAAACATGACGTCACTCGTGGATCGGAAGTGATTTAATACATACGTAATTTTTTTCGGATACCTGCAGTGCTATGACTTTAAAGCGTGGGAGAAAAAATAAAGAAAACAACAGTATTAGAGTAAAAAGTACTGGCAAATGGAAACAAAAAAACAACTACATGCAAATATGTGCATACACAAAAACCACAGGCACACACACTTGCCGCACATATCTCGAATGATTTCACTCTATGAAGTATATAATTTTCCTTAAAAATAAATTTTAAGAATTTTCAGCGTGATTCGAACACACAAGTATGCATCGTGTGTTCGACCCTTCGGTTGCTAGCCACACACTCTACTGACTAGGCCACGCAAGGCACTTTTTGTTTCTTAATGGCAACACAAACAACACATGTCAAATTCCATTTAAAAATGCGCTGCAGGACTGCCGCAGGGCACGTTAAACGGCTCTCATCTCCAAAGGCGCTTTACGAAGTCGTAGCCAATCGGGTTTAGGCTCGCGCATGGAAAAAACACTCTCGACCTTCTTTGTAAGTGAGAAGAAATAAAAGTGAACTTCTTTGGCAGTGGGGTCGGTATGCCGCACTGCCATGCATGAACGCCAACTACTACAAAAACCGAAAAAGAGAACAAACATATAAAATGGCACGCAGTCATTGTTCTTGACTTTCAAAAACGAATGTCAGACGGGGTGATACACAGCTCTTTCTTTAGCGTGCGCTGGAGCACACCATAGACAAATACGGCACCCATGCCAAAAATGAATAAGTACTCAATAGCCTCAGGTTGCTTGCATAAAAAACAAAAACAATCAACCGTCCACGGTACATCAAGGCACGCTTGCACGCTTGCAAGCAAGGCACGCATTCACGGTTTGAAAACAAGCGGTAGTTTAAATATTTATATGCTTTGCTATCACGCTCCACTCTAAGAGGTGAAGATTAAGCGTCCTCCAAGTTGTTTTCCCGACGGATAATGAAAGCAAGAGAGGAAATGTTCGTGTTCACACAACTAGAAGGCAGCAAGCATGACAGGCAAGTTAAAGGTGCAGCCACCTGAATATCATTTACAATCCAAGTATCGATGAGCGAATCACGATGCATGCTGTAATTAGCTTTCGTCAAATTCAGATGTTATATCCTTCATGTTCAATACTGCTCGCCGAAAATAAATAAGCCACCGCATTTTCTTGTGAAGGCTGACAACAACAGATAAAAAAATTTGTCCAAAGAGTTGGAGGCCAGAATCTGACCTGAATACAGTTGATAAAATCCTGACGTCGTTCGTTTGGCGTTTATGCTCATAGCCACTGCGTCTGATACTGAACAAAACAATGAAGAACTATAGAATCCAATATTTTTCAACACAATTGGTGCGTGTCATATTCGACTATTTAGGAACGTTTATGGCGTTTTTGGAATGTTTCTTACGTATTTAGTAAAGCATACGGTTAGTATCTTTTCTCACCGAAGAGCGACTTTACAAATATCTCTGCCCATAGAACGGCCCTTACACTGCCAGTTTACAATAGATCATCAAGTACTTGGGCGATGCATCACCTCAAAATTTGCTCCCGTAACGAGATAATAGTCTTATACATTTTTTACTAGAATAAAACAAACGGTACTAGGACGAAAACGTTTGTACCACTGGCTGTCTTGCAGCAATGAGGCTTCACACAAGAGAAAATGAGTGGTGAATCCAGAGGTCCTTGCTTATATATAATTTTAAGTTCTGTTGAAGCCTTCGAGGAGTCGGAGGAAACTGCAATTCGAGAAGGCATCAGTTTCTGAAGCCGGTTGAAAAGAAAACAAATTGTCACAAGTGTAGCACAAACGTGCAGTGATGTAGGGTTCACGTTAATGTTCATTATGATTTTTTTCTTTCGGTAGCACAGTGGCGTGCTGCCACCTCGGCCTCTTCAAGTAATGTTTTACTCGTTCGTAACAAAGTGTAGGTGTAACAGCGCGTAAAAACGAAAACTATGGCATGGAACAAACAAGACTGGAGGAGAGCTGACCTGCAACTAAATGTTCAATAATGAAAACACAAACCAGGAAAGCAAGTTTAAAAACGACCTTAGTTAGAGGTAGTCACCGTGCCAAGGGATGGAATTTCAAGTAATATTAAATCCCTAGCTGTAGCTCGAAGAGCGGCGCCCTTGATTTACCTCATTTGGAACCTGATGTTCCAGACAAAGGCATGACCGAATGAGTTGCTCCTTCGGTAGCATACAAGGTCCTCACCTGAGACTGAACGCCGGACATAACTGTGCTTCGACGCTGAATGCGCAGATGCGGACCTCCGAGCAGGTAGTCCCTTGGTAGCCTGCCAATACTGAAACAGGAAGGAGTGTTGTGCTGGCGTCTATGTTTCAACGCTACTCTGGTATCATTGAGATAAAGTTTGTGGATCTTATGAGTCACGTCCGACGGCACGCAAAGCGTTAGCGCGTTCAGCCGGTGGTTGTTCCAAAATGTTGTGTAATGAAAAAACAAGAACGTAAAACTTTCGCTGGCTACAGTAAAACAAATACAGTAAATATAACAAGTTGGGCCGTACGGTTGATGTAGTCCATTTTGATTGTTCGAGCAATTTATCATGAAGACTGTGGTCCCAAAGAAGTTGCAAAGAACTGCAGAAGACATTTTCTGCGTAGGTTCGGATAAGTTTGTATTCATGCCCTCAGATAAGTGTTTACAGTCCCCAGAGGGTACATCTCTCTTCGCAGAGAAATATACTCTGCGAAGAGAATATCTTCGCAGTTTTGTGTTTTATTTAGATGTGTAGCGTACTCTTGTCACATCCTTGTATTTCCTTGAAGTGACTATTTTTCAAAATATAAGGGTTCTTCGATGCATTCACAGTTTAAATTCTCGGGATTCCATGGATTTTTTCTTAACCCATAATATTGTTACGGTCAAACAGTGTTATAACTTGAAAGTACCTATATTTATTTACAAAGTGAAAAACAACAACAACAAGAAAGACTCACTGCAGCACATTTTAAAGTGCACTATTGAAAACACTACTCATTTTGCATTAAAATTATTATTAAAATTTCAAAAATGTTGCGGCCATTCTTTGCAGATTTTTGAAGGCAGAAAAAGACCGCACATGAGAGAACCTTAGATATGAATTTCATTCTTTTAGGGCCATGTTCTGTCTTCTGTTCTTTTCGACTTTATTTTGTACAATAATTAAATCGTCCCATTTTAGGCTCAAAATAATGTTCATAAATTTCTGTTTTGTATTCTTGATGGTAAAGTACACGGTACTAATATGAAAATTTATGTGCATCGTCTACTAATAGTAATGTGCCCTGAAACGTTTGTAGCGAAGTAAAAATGGTAAAGCCCTGTCAGGTAACTTAGGCCGCATCTTGATTCAGTCTCCCAGACAGGAGTGTAAAAAAACATTCATTATTTCATTCATTATTTATTTGAGCTAAAGTTTGAAATATATGCACTGAAACATTTGAACATTATATACCTTTGCAATACTACATTGTGTCATTGTTCTTGTTAACTGCGCCTTTGGATGTGCTTAAAAGTTCACCACACAATGTGTTGTCAGTGGTTGACTAAATTAATTTACAGCGAGATATTTCTGCTTTTAGGACACCTCCAAGCATTACGTGTCCGCTCTCTTTACACAGAGATCGAAGACTCTTGGTACCTAGATTCCTTGGCCAACTCACGATGAAGGCAGGTTTTACGCGTAACCAACTTTTTGTGAAAAAATGTTGTTACAAAATTTAGTTGTAAAAAACAAAAATGTCCTGTGATTTTGATTCTTTTAGGCTTTTCCAAAGGTCCTAATGGTCAACCTGAATTTCCAATAGAAGGGTATTAACTTACAACATCTAAGAAAGCTGCTAACATGCGCTGTAGAGTCCT
>JAZHYW010009204.1:0-27175 GCA_037355805.1 Ixodes ricinus | reverse complement strand
AATTTGTGTCACGTGGGGTAGTTTTCCCCTGAATTTAGAGGGGAAACGAATTGTTGTAGAGGTCACGTGACATCAGATCACATGACGTCGACTTCCCCGGCTAAATTTTGCCAGCAAACTGAATTACTGTTCAAGTCCCATGACTTCATTTTTCCGCGATATTTAGCAGGGAAACCGAGTTGGTGTATAAGTCACGTGACGTCGATTTCCTCGCTAAATTTTGCAAGAAAACTAAATTGGTGTCTAGGTCGCATACCGTGAACTTTCCCGCTAGCGGGGAAACTGAATTGGCGCATACGTCACGTGATGTAGATTTCTGCACTTGGTGTATAGGTCGCGTGACAGCAATTTCCCCGCTTGATTGAACAGAAAATGCGCGGACGGTTGGAAGGATAAATCTTAGAATCGGGGGTTCCGCTACAGAAACGTTTCATTCTTAGCAGAATCGTCGTCAGAAGACCAGTTTAGCGTACCGTTAAGGTCATTATTTGTTCTTTCACTCAGGTCTTCTATCGCTCAGCGGAGAAGCGTGGAAACAAAACAAACGGTCCTCCCTTTCCGTACTTCGTGGCCTCGGCTTCGGGAAGGCGCTCATGGAGGAACATATAAAGGCAGGTCATTAGCAAAGCAAACATCTTAACCCTCGTTTGTGCAAATTGTGTTCGGTTTTTAGCATTTTAAGATTCCTTTTTACTTTGATGAGGGATTAATTATCAGTATCGGGAACATATGTGGTTGTGCTACAAGAATGGTATTAAATGCCTAAACGTCGCTGCCGTTTGTTAAATCGGAACTGTGCGCCGTCACCTAAAAAAAAGAACAGGGGCGGCTCACATTTTATTTCGTAAAACCGTTTTCCGATGAACCGGTAACCGCCACGTGAGATTTGGTTTTCTTTCCTGTTCGGATTCAATATCAGATGTTAGATTTCGGTTACAGTTTTGTTGCACTTCAATCAAAAATACAGTTTTTTATCGTTTTTATTTTGGCTCAGTTTGACGCTTTTGTCCTTCACTCTTTCAATGTTTTTTTTTTTTTTGCCTAGGATAGATTTGTGATCACAGGTAAATGAAAAGGTGTAAAATTTGGAAGCCAAGCGTTCAGGAAAACTAAAAAATCTTAATAGGTTATCCATTTATGCTTGGATAAAGAACACGCCGCAATGTAGCGGGTTGTGTACGGGAGCCGCGAGAGCTCTTGGAGTCAGCAGTATTTGTCATCACAGCGCCCTCAACCAATCACCAAAGGCCATAGAAGCTTTTCCAAGATGAACCACACATACTGCCACGTTTCTTTTTTTTTTTTGGTTAATGAAAGCGGTTTGTTTGTCTTCTTGCTCAATCCAAGTCACAAATTCAAATTTAAGACAAAGAAAGTAGAGAGCAGGAGGTTTCCTCAACCGATTGGCACGTTAATTCCGATCTAGTGACAACTGATTGATATGTTATAGACAGTTGCTATTTAAGAACCGTCTGGGCCGTAAAGATCATCAAAACATGTATTAGATTCATTCCTGTATAACACTGCCCAGTTTGTTGCAGTTCAAATTTATATCTTGTTAGGCATCTTAGTTAGTGTGTCCGATCGCAATCACGCACCTAGATAGTGAAAATAAATATAAATTCATAACCCTCTTTGTCTACTGCTCTCTTGCTCAGCGATATCAACAATGCTGTGTTAGAAATTTCGTTTCCAACATTAAAATAGCATTAATAATAATTGGTCCCCTACATAACATACACCCAAGAACTTTAGAGCTCGCTGAACACACGGCGTTCATTGCGCGACACTGTTAGCTCAAACGAGACATTGACGTTTTCTTCAATTTTCTCAAGCACAATATTAACATTAACTTTATCGCCGGCATACTAGTAAGTTTTATGGCAGCCATTTTATTAGAAAATCAAAACGGGAAATACCGGCGATGGCTTATTGGCGCTAACAGTGTCGTGCACTGTATGTGCAGAAGTATACATGAAGGCTCGCATAACTGAATATACAACGAACGGATCTTGCTTTCAGTTGCGTTTCCACTGCCCACTAAAAGCGCGGGTTAGTAGAATATAACCATAAACGCACACGCTAGCATTGCACATTCCAATGTGTGTTAACCATACTTCGTTTCGCCATAAGTTCAAACGTAGCCGACGCTACAAGCTGATGGGATCAATTAGACGGCGTCAAAAGCGCTCTATCATGGTGTGCATTGTGTTTCTTTACGTGTTCTATGCTCGCTGAACCAATGATATATATACAAACAGAAAAGGCCTAGTTCCTTGCGCTTTTGACACTGCTTGATTGGTCCTGTCACCTCGTAGCATCGGCTTCGTGTGAACTTAAACCGAAACAAAGTATAGAGACCTACAACGTCCAAGAATCTAATCTTTCGATTTCGAATGTTTCCCAACCAGGAAGAATTGCGGTACCTGATCCAGCACATCTCCACGGCCAGCGGCTCTGCCATCCATGTTCAAGAGTTGCTGCTTCCGAGCACGTCCAATGTCATCACTGCCCTTTTGTTCGGGACTACGTACGCGCGCGATGATCCCAGGTGCAAGCGGTTGGTCCAGATCCTTGCCACTGTCGTGTTGCGGGTGATTAACGGCCCGATCATCAACTGGATGCCTGATTGGCTCACCGAGATCTGTGCTGCTCTGCCGTTCTCGAGGATGGCGGCCATACGACGAGCGCGGCAGGAATTGCGCGCCTTTGTGCGGTAAGTTTTGCGTCCTCTTGCGAATAGATCGACCCCTTTCGAAAGTCTGCTCGCTGTTAGAAGCTGTGGAACTCCTGCACAATGGCGGAAACAGATGATACAGCAAAACCAACGCTGCAAGACGAGAGAGGCGAACCCGCAGTGCAACACCTTGAAGGACGCGTAAAGGGATACTGAACGCCCTATAACTTCAAGCAATTTCTTGCCGCATGTCACTAAGCACAAATGAGTTACTGTTACATGGTAAACAGTGACAATATATAGACGCGTTTGATAAGTGCTCGTACGAGGCTAACCCTGTGATTATGTGTTTTTTTAGGTCACGTGTGTTGGCAACCATCATCTAGAACAAGAAATTTTATATTTGTATTTCCGGGTTTGCATGTCATCCGTATATTGCATGTATTATTTTAGTAACGTTAGCTAAACTTAATCTCCCGTAACGGCAGTTTTTTTTAGAGCGCAGCTCTTAGGCGCTTGTTTCCGGCTTGGGCGGCGTCGGCGTCCCCGTCGCCGTCGGCGTAACCGCGTGGTGCATTGTGGGACATTTCCCATGATGCAACGCGCGGGGAGGAGAGGGGGAGGGAGGAGGAGGGACAGGAGGAAGAGGGGAGGGGGAGGGGAGGAGCTGGACGAGGAGGGGAGGGGGAAGAGTAGGAAGGAGGGGAGGTGGAGTAGCAGGGAGGATGAGGAGGGAAGGAGGAGGGACGGGGGTATACCCTCCCTCAGTACCCTTCCCTCCTCCTCCTCAAGAGCTGCGCTCTAATTCGGCGTTACAGGGAGTTGTAAACGTCTTTCTTTTTTTTTCTTTTTTTTGCTGATTATGCGGTGCGACGGGAAGTATAGTCGTTTTTCTTTATATTCATACGTACCTTTCTGCAGTTGTTTTTGTATTGTATGCATGTGTGTATCTACTTCAGTTTGTCTCTTACTTGCTGATTATACGGTGCGTTAGAAATGGTCTTGGTTTTGTTTTGTGTTCATGTCTACTTTTACACTTCTGTAAAAGCACAAAGGGCTAGTGTAAATAAATAAAAAATTACATCAAATTTGAATACAACTAATCATCTTTATTCTGCTTACACGCTTTCAGATTCCCTCCATTTACTAACATTTTCTTACGAACCTTAATGGCTTTGGAGACTCACTGTACTTCGTTATTGCTCTGTTTTTCGCACCAACATAACTTTTCTTGACACTACACTAACATTTTGTTGTCCAAAGCCGGTAAACTTAAACTTACAATCTAAAGAAAGTTCTGTGGGGGCATTACGCAGACGACCGTGCCTCTAAAAAGGTGCTACGCTATGAATTTAATTTACGGTTGTGTTTACAGAGACCGTGTCCAGGAGCGTAATCTCACGTTGCAAGAGGACACGAGCCGTGACTTCATTGATGGGTATTTGAAAAAAATGAAGGAACATCAGAATGAACCGAACTCTCCCTTCCAAGGTAGGTTGGCAATAATTCGTGCGTACATTTATTAATGTTCAACGAATACCCTGTAAATAAAGTACAAATGATAGTGATGTACTAACTCACTAGCTCGCATCAGGGGCCGGGCCAATGATTAGAATCATAAATATCACACAAACGCACTTCATTTCCCGTTCTGTGCGGTGTTGCGGAATGGGCATCCCCATTCCATTCCAACTCCATTCCGGAGAATCGGAACTTTCGATTATCGCATTTCTTCCAACTCTTAGGAATGGAGTTTGTGGGCGCATTCCCACCCCCTGAATGGCCGACCCATTGCATTCCTTTATTCCCGAAACATAAAAAATAGCTATTGAAAGCTACATTGCGTTGCCAGCAAAAGCAGCGCAAAGCTGCCGTTATCAAACACACAGACGAGTATAAAAATATGCAAAGCGCGTCCCAAAAGCAATGTTTCTACTAAGTCAAATAGTGGCCGCAGAAAGGGCTTGGTTTGGTGGCACAGCTGATTTCTGTCGCACGATCATGTGTAAAAGTATCGTAACAGACGGCTTAATATTAAAACCACCCATTTTGCTCCCAAACCAACCGCATTCCTTTTACTCCTTGGAAATTTACGGTCAGCCTGTTTGTTTCTATAAGGCACTAGAACTCTCTTGTTCGTGCGTGGCGCAAGAAGAACTGCTGTCTGCTTTGAATATTTCCACCACAGCACCGCTAGTACGCTCTCAGAAGCCGAGCATACCTGCCTCAAATCTGCATGCACCGCGGCAACAGCACATAACCCCTGACAAAGTGCAATCTCTACGGTGCCAGCACAACTGGGACTGGAGGACATGCAATTCAACTCGCCTTCTAAAGTATATAAAATATTGTGATTTGTTTATCATAATAGATTCCATTTCCTATCTACTTTCCAGACGAACACTAGGTCGGCTGGGCTGAAAGATACATGTGCTCTTCAGGATTCGTTGATTGTCTGGACGTTGATTGTCTACGCTTATGTTGAAACGTCTGAAGGTTTCAAAATGGTGGCACTCGCTTTAATGGTGTAGTACACTGCGCGACACTGTTAGCGCGATATCAGAGCCGTTTCGTATTTTACTGCTTCGAAAGGGTATTAACGGGTACGAAATATTACTGCCAGTGTGCGTGTCCCGAATCATACTTCTTCCAACACAGTCGTAGTTTTGATGAGAGCCTTTCGATTCAATGGCCTCTGACAGGGTGAGAAGGACAGGGCGTTGTCACTTAGCTGCCTGATCAAGCCCCTCCTCGACCGCCACGAAGGGATCACACAACAGAAGGTACTAAGGATTTACTGTCTCACAGTTGGACGATTTGGAGGCAGTGCCTTGTCCTTTACCGTTCCGTCGACGACCATTCGCGAGCTCGCTGCTCGAGCTCTGCCCAGTGCCGTCCTCTTCTTCTTCTCACTTTGCTTCCGCGGTCTCATGTCCGGCCCACTCGTGGCCACATTCCCCACACTTTTTATAGGTGTTGCGCCACAAGGGGCCATCACATCCATTTCAGAGGGATGGCGAGGTAGGACTAGCGACAAACGCATCGCCGAACATTGTGGAATTCTAGACAAGCTGCATCCAGGGGATGTTGCTCAAGCAGAGCGAGGTTTTGATTTTGCGAACTCTGAAGGACTCCATCGTATGAAGTTACATATTCCTCCGTTTATATAAACGAAGCAGCAGCTAGGTGTATCTGGTGTCGAGTCATCAAGGAAGCTTGCGAATGTGAGAATACATGTCGAGAGCAGTGTTGCTGAGTTCTCACTCCGAAATTGGACTGATTCCGGAATCATTCTGCATTTTTGCGACCGCGGAATGGAATGGTAATGGAATGGCGGCAGCGCTGGGAAGAATGGAATGGGAATGGATTTAGATGTATTTTGCCGGAATAGAGTGGGAATGGAATGGGCACGGTTTTTATGCGAGCTGTGTCGATTATCATCTAGGCCCTATGGGCTGATAGCGCAATTTGCTTGCACATGGTAAATGATACTTGAAGCACCATCATTGCACTGAAGGTGACTGACGGCTTAATTATCTCACTGGCTTATCCTCCTTCGAGGATGAAAATGGCGCGTCCTCAGTGAACCAACCATTCTGAATAGTTGCTGACAGACAATGTGTCGTTCATAACGCCGCCAGACGCGACAAAGCGGCTGTTGTAATCATGCGCGATTAGAATGTAGCTTTCAGCCAGGGTGTCGAACCGAACCTGAATCGAAAACCGGAGCAGAACAGTTATTTTTAACTGAACCTAGAAAAAACTGCAACCGAAATTTAGAGTTTGATATTGAACCCAAAACGGAACGCAACAGTAATTTTATGTGGTAATTTCCGGTTCATTGGAAACTGTTTGACGTAATGAAATGTGAGCCGCGCCTTTCTTGCGGGTGGCGGCGCGAAGCCAATAAAATATTCGCGATGTTGGCGTCAGGGGCTCAGTTTTGATTAAACAAACGACAGTGACGACATGGAGACAGATCACTAATAATGAAACAAACAGGCATATTTCACGTGTACAGCGTGGCGTCTGCGAGGAGGAGTACACTTCTATATTTTGTTTCACCTTACGATGAACCGCAAAGAACGCTACGACACACCGGAGCCAATTCATAGCTCGGAGGTTGTCACGTGTCCTTCCGGTTGGGCGAAGCGACTCGGGACAGCGCGGAAGTCACGAGATAAGCGTATTCTGCCATGGATTGACTCCGTGACATAAACATCAAAATAAAAACAAAACGTTTACGGCTGTCGGCTCGTTTGTTCCGCTCTAGCGAAATCTGGATACACCAAGAGGTGAAGCCGCGACGGGCTCGACACTGCGGTCCCGGTCGCCAGTCGCCCAGTGTCTTGGACGCTGGTTGAAGAATTTTTGTTTGTGTGTGTGTTTTCTAGCAACTGCAGGTCGCGCGTTGTATTTTTGTCTTTTTTGTTTTGTTTAATCGTCTTACCATGGCCTCCGCTGCCTTTCTCTTCTTCAACTCAGTCGTTCGAGCAAGCCGTTCGGGCATGCGGCGTGGGGAGCTTGCCGTTTCGATCTGGATGAGCATCGTACCGGCGTGCGGTCGTGTATCAGTACTGCGTGAGCCCGTAAAGACCCCAGGCTAGCCGTCGTGCTTCACTAGCTACATTTTTCATCTACAGTGGGTAACAATGTCATTATACTTTTGCAGACGAAACTGCTGGTGTCTAAACAACTTACGACTAATTTGTTTTTGTGGGTAGTTCGCGAGTATACTGTGCGTACTATCGTCACGGTGTCACTGTGTGTGCCTCATTGACTTTACATGTGACTACTGTACTTTGGTAGTTTCCAAGCACCTGCATAACCACGTACTTTTCATCGAACAGTGTTTGCGATAAACATTGAAGATCACAAAACGAAATTAAGCATATATTTGTTTAACTTTGCTCGTTTCCTCTGCGCGGCTTCTGATTAGCTTTTTTTGCATGTGACGCCGTGTTAAGTTCACCTTTTCTTGTTAGCGACTGGGAGCTGTTTGTGTGTGTGTTTTTCTTTAAGAACCGGTTTGAACTGGTTAGCGTTTAGTGGAACAGGTAACGGAACCGTTATTTCAAAAGCATTAGTGAACCAGAACCGAACCGGAACGAAACACGAAGTTACTGAATCACGACCCGAACCGAACAGGTACGATTCCTGGTTAGACTCCCTGCTTTTAACCCAGCCGACCTTCTATAGTGTTTTCGTGGAACACAGATAAAGAATTGGAATGAGTATGTTGAGAAATCTTAAGAATCGTGCATCAAACGTAAAAGTTTACGTTCTTAGGCAGGTTCTATATTATGGTGCTATAGTCGCTTGCACTTTGTCAGCGGTTGTCTGTTCTTGCCGCAGTGCATGCAGATTTGGGGAAGGTATACGCGGCGTCGCTTGTAGCAGCGTACTAGCGACGCTGTTGTGCAAGTACTCGAAGCAGAAAAACAAATTGAGGTGTGTGTACGTTTATACAGTCTAGAACTTAGTTTTCCTAAACGACCGACTTGTCTCCCAGCTGTAGATGAGAAATTTAGCAGCGCAGTACAACCGCTATTTTGGGGTCTTTAACGTGCATCACACAGTAGTGATACACGGACCGCACGCCGGTGCGATGCTCATCCAGGTTGTAAAGGCCAGGGGTGGAGATTGAGCCCATTGAAGCAGAGAGCAAGAGAGCTTCTTGCGCCACGCTCAAACTAGACATTTTAATGCCTTAACAAACAAACAACACTCTTACCATGCATCTGCGAGGAACGGCCCGTTTGGAAGAAATTCGGTGGTTTTAATCTTTAACCATTGTTGCGACTCGCAAGCTTTTTACGCTTCATTGCGCGGTCGATGTCTGCAGTGTCATCAAGTGCCACAAAGCGCTTTGTGCGACCACCCTTTGGCTTAGTGGATTGAGTGCTTTGAGGAAGCTTTTGCATACTGTTTTCAGTCGTCTCAGCGTTTGATGTCCGCAGCTTTATGGTGCTTTTTGTCCCAGTAACAGAATATGGCTGTCAATGGTCCTTTTTCACGTTTAGGAAGTAGAGGAATGGAATGGTGGAGTTTAGCCATTCCAGGAGTGGAAATGGGCCTGCAGTGTCTCCATTTCGAGGAGTTGAAAGGAATGGAATTGTTGCGAACTCTAATTCCCCGGAATGCAATTGGAATGGAATGGGGTGCCCATTTTGCAACACTCGTCGAGAGGCTGATCGGGTTGGTGCGAAATAAGTATGTGATTTTGAAGACTACTCTACCTATCAACTTCGTGGCAAGCCAGCCAGGGGATGACCTACCAGCTGTTGACAAAATGGTGACCGTCTGCTGTGCCCTATCAACTCTCTCCCGCTCCTCCTCTAGTGCCGATGAATGAGGCAGCTGACGAGTAAGCCATTTGTGTCGAGCTGCTTTCTGAAGCAAAACGACAGAACCAACCGATCTATCATAACTCATAATTGCTTCGTGAATCTAACTCTTGCATCCATTGTCACGTTGTGTACGGTGAACTCTTGTCCCGGTGACTTTGTCGTTGCTGTCGTTTTGGTCGCTACTAACGCAAGCAACGCAGCTCTCTAAACCAGGCTCTAGAGCGACCGAAATGACAGCAACCAAGAAAGTCGTCGGGAACACTGTTCCCAGTACAAAGCGTAGTAAACAATGCAAGAGGTAGCTTTATGAAGAAATCAGAAGGTGCCGCTGCCCTGGTCTTTGCTGCTGTTTTGGTTGATGTGAACCAGCCTTTATTGTTACAGGTTGCTGCAATAGAAACTTTGCCAGTTCTTTGTTCTTGCCAATATTCTATCTGTCTGGTGTCGTTTTTGTACTATCGCGGCAAATATGAGCTAAAACGCCACGATGCGTGGCGCGCAATACTATTGGTGCCGCACGTTGTCATTGTTCGGCAAACTGTGATGCACACTGGGGCCAAGACAAATCCTATCGATGTCGTCTGCTACCGAGACGGCAGTACTCAACTGCAGCAGAACTGTCCGGATGAACTCATGGGTCGCCGCCAGGTTCTCTCGAAGCTCCCGCTCCAACTTCAAAAGTTTCACCAATAGAGCTGCGACAAGCTGAATGTTTTCCTCGTCTCTCGTAGCTCGAGATTGACCTTTGTGTGGTGCTGGTGCATACTCGAGGTCGAGCTTCATCATTGTAGGCGTATTCATAGCCGTGTCATGCATGATGTGTCGACGTGGGTGACACGGTTCATGTTTAAGTAAAATGGGTAACATCGCGCAAAACAACGAAAACGAGAAGAAGAAGAGCACAGAACGTTAGGTGTCGATAACCAAAGATGAATACAGCGAATTAATAACATAACTTCAATATCACCATCTACAGTTTAGGACTTGCAGGATTCGGAAGCCTACAGATGCTGAACACTACCTACCGTGCAATGCCGGGGTTAGCGAGTGGCGGCCGGAGGGAGAGGCCACGTTTTTCGAGCGCTCCGGCTTTTCCGCTAATTTGAAGCTGCTAATCGCATCGGATTACTATAAAAGTGGTGTCGTTCGATAGATCCCGTCGTCCGACGTCCGTGGATACCAAGATTGTGATCAAGGACCTGAATTTCAGCGATTTAGAGGGACTTTTCTCCCCGAAGCGGCGGAGGGCTGCTAAGCCTAACGCCCGACCACGCCGTCGGGATGGCCAGCCCTGCCCAGGACTCGTCGCTAGAAGTGAGTACGCACTCCGGAAACACCGCGGTTACCGTTACCGGCATGGATCTCGACCCCAGAGATACTTTGGGGTGGAATTTCGTCGGTTTTAGCAAGCCTGAAGAGCCGAGAATAGCTAAGCCGAACAAGCACGTTATGCGACGCATGGCGAAAAAGATCAAGACCTCAGCTAGGTTGCGCATGCCGCTACCTAAGGAAGATATCAAAGTGATCCTCCGGATCCGTGGGGGTATAAATCTAAGACGAGAGTGTCCAGGAGACCTAGCCAACGCCGCGGCGCAAGCAACGGGCATGCCGAGAGGGTCCGTAATGGCGGATAGCTTTTGCGTCAACGGCGAGCAAAACATACTAATTATAGGGACGAGCAACGTGGACAGGGCCAAGGCCTACGGCAGGATCACGTCACTCGCCATCAACGGCAAGAATCATGACGTCAGCGCGTATGCGGCAGCCCCGCATAACTCGTGCAAGGGCGTCATAAAGAACATAAATCCCAAGTATACACAAGAGGACCTGGAAGAAGCGATCATCGGGCTCCGCAATCCTATGGCCAGAGGAGTCAAAAGAATCGGAAACTCCAGAGCCGTCGCCATCTTGTTCGAAGGAGACAAGGTCCCCTACACGGTGTGCTTCTGGGGATTCATGGTCAAATGCTCACTATATCGGAAGACCTACGACACATGCTGGAACTGCGGTGAAGTTGGGCATAGAGCTGACGTATGCCCAACCCCTACACCTACGAAATGCCCCAGCTGCGGGAAGCTGGGCAGGGAAGAACATCAGTGCTCGCCCGAGTGCAAGCTCTGCGGGGGGCCTCACCCGACAGGAGACAAGACATGTCGCAATAGGCATAAGACGCCCTATATAATCACTAAGCGCAAGTGGAAAAACAACAGCTACAGGACAAGGAGCCAGCGCCGGAGAAGAACCAAGTCAACTTCCCCGAACTCGATCGCCCCAGCCGCCGGTCGAAGAGAGGCAGCTCGACGGGAAGATCGAGGAGCAGGTCCACATCGGGAAGCCGACCTGGCCGATCCCGGAGCAACTCTCGCTCGAGATCGAGAAGCAGAGGGAGAGTCCGTGACCCAAGCCCCGACAGAAACGTAACCTGGGCCGAGACGGCGTCGGGGAAGAAATCAAAGTCCCAACCAACTGAAACATCGGAGCTGGAAGACCTTAGAAGAACAGTCAAAGACAAGGACCGAGCCATTGACCGACTTCTCAGGAAGATGGACGAGGACAAGAGGCGCCACGAAGAAACAGAGAAGCACCTCATGAAAAGAATAGACGACCTCATGAAAGGCCTCAAGGACATATCACTCCAACAACAGGACGTCACAAGGACCCCCAATCCCTCCGACCAACCCTCCCCCACGGCAGAACCAGCCCCGGTCAGGAGAAAGATTGCCAGACTCCCTGTGTTAGACGAGGATACCCTCCTTCAGAAACTCCAGCAAAGAAACGACGAGCAACTCCAGGAACAGCTTAACAGGCAGTTCGCTCTACTCAACGAGCGGATAAACAACCAAATCACGGCCGCATTGCAACAGCTCTCACAATACAGGACAAACTAACAGCATGGGTATGGAACTGCAACGGACTCCAAAGCAAGCTGGCGACGTTGCAGCACTTCCTTCAACTTAAGGGACCGGATACACCAGACGTCATCATGCTACAGGAAACCAACACCACTACAGCACCCGCAGTCCAGGGGTACAAGACCGTGTCATCAACGATCTCTAACGGCAGGATCTCACGAGGGACTGCTACACTGGTCAAGAAGCGCATCACAGCCCTGACCACCGAACTGCCTCTGAACAGCCCGATAGAGACACAGACAGTCGAAGTCATCATGGGAAAGGAAAGCATATTTATGACCAACGTATACAGCAACCCCAGGCAAAACAAGCAACGCTTCCACCAACTCCTCCACATAGTCTGTCAGAAGGCGCAGGGAAGATCCTTGGTCATCGCAGGGGACTTTAACGCTCCGCACATGGACTTTGGCCACGAGCGCACAACGCTCAAAGCAAGAAATCTCCTTCAAGATGCCGCAGAGTTGGATCTCCACCTCATTACAGACCCTACGCAACCCACCCTTCCCGCCAGACGGTCCACCCATAGGGACACTACTCCGGACCTGACCTTCACCAATAATGCAGAGGCCACCTGGCGCAATACCGGGGAGGACTATGGCAGCGACCACAAAGTGGTGGAAGTCACAGTCCCCCTTCAAGGCAGGAGAAAGGCGCCCAGACAATTCACCTATGTAGACTGGAATCGATTTCGGGAACACAATCCGGACGCGAGTGTAGCCTCGCTAGAAGCCTGGACCCAGTCCATCAGGCAAGCTAGCGACATGGCCACAAGGACGGTCTCGACAGACGAGGACATTGACATGGAAATGGACAGTCGCCTAGCGCGCCTGATAGAGGCCAAGCAATCCATAACCGCCAGATGGAGAAGGCAGCGCCTCAACAGAAGGCTAAGAAAGAGGGTAGCGGAACTCAATCGCAAGATAGAAGACCACTGCAGACAACTAAGAGCGCAAAGATGGGAGGACATCTGCAACCAAGCTGACGCGCAGATGCATAAGGGGTCAACTTGGAATCTTCTCAGACACCTCCTAGACAGCGAGAACACAAAGATGCACCAGCACGGCAGACTCAATGAAATAATAGCCCGCTCCATTAGAGACATAGGGGAAGAAGCCACAGAGCGAATCCTCCTGGATAAGTATCTTCCAAACACACCTGCGGAAACTCACCCTGAATACACTGGCACCCCCAATGGGGATCTCGACAAGAACATCGAGAGATGGGAGGTCAAGGCCGCCCTCGCCAAGGTCAAAGGAAAATCTGCGGCAGGCCCGGATGGCATCAGCAACAAGGCGCTCAAGAACCTAGAAGACGGGGCCATAGAGGCACTCACTAACATCTTCAATAAAGTATGGGAAACAGGATCCCTACCGACAGACTGGAAGACCGCCAAAGTCATCCTGATACCGAAGCCAGGCAAACCACCCGACATTAGGAACCTCAGACCCATCTCCCTCCCCTATAAAATGGTTCTCGCCATTTGAAGTACGTAATATTGCTATAGGGCAATTGGTGTTGATCAACTGGCTATGGATGGTAATCGTCGTTTAGACGTGATCCAGTTGACCTTCGTAGCTTTTTCGCCACCGTTAACTTTTCGCTATTTTATAGAACAATGCCACTGTATCGATATCCTGGTGCCTTTCTACTATCAATCGGCTATAGTTGGACATAAAAGAACTATAAATTTCATAGCCTTTTGATTGTTTCCAATTGCCAATCGACATTAGTGTGGCACCAGGATTGCAATACACTGGCGATGGCCAATAGAGTGGCGAAAAGTTGACGGTGGCGAAAAAGCTACGAAGGTCGATCGAATGACGTCTACACGACGATTGCCATCCATGGCTGGCGGCCGTGGATGGTAATCGTCGTTTAGACGTTATTTGATCAACCTTCGTAGCCATTTCGCCACAATCAATGTTTCGTCGACTTTCAGCTGGCCAGCCGAAAAACTGTGATAAGAATAGCATCCGTGACCTGTGGGAATTCGCGTACCGCCGCCGATACGCCGTTCCCCACGTGGTCCGTCAACAACCCGAGTCCAGCCTGGTTCTTTCACGGGAGCGGATTCCGCTCCCCGTTTAGTAGTCCATAAAAACACAACGCTACAAAACACTCAATCTATACTACACACGCGACATTACTCAAATATTTACAAACGTACGTTAAGCCCAAAGCTTAACACAAGAGAGCCCCTAGGCCTCGTGTCCCGCTATTGCCCGAGAGCAGTGGCTTCCACTTGCCTATCTTGAGCGCCGGCCGGAATCCTAAGAGGCTCTTGCCTCCCGGTTACCCGACAATATCGACCGATGGGCGAGGAGGTTTCACCTCGCCCGCCATGGGGCGCCTGCAGCGCCATCCAGTGGCTAGGAGAGAAAGCGGCACGTCGGGAGCCGAATTCGAGATCCCGATCGACCCCGCGGCGACACGACCATGTGATCGTGTCTGAGGCGAGGCAACTGCTTAGTTGCTCCGCAGCACCTTTGCCAGGTTGGTTTGATGGGCGCCCTCGTGAATGCACGGTGCGCCATAGACCTTACCATTGGCTTCGGCAGTTCCCTTTACGTGCTGGTGGGATTTCAGGGCCTGATACAGTGTTTGCTTGCAATATGGGAAGAAAACAAAGGTTGAACAATTTAAAGAACCAAAATGTATTTATCACAATGTCATTAAAATGACAAGTGTTCTTTTTTTCAAAAGACTAGTTAATCGCTTAAACGTGAACGATGAATGAAAAAAATGTCCTTCCCTTGCTTCCTTATATGTCTCTAAGGTGCGAGCTGAAAGAAGAAAAATATTCTAATTTAAATGGGCATATAACCAGCACACATATCCTTGTAGCACGTTCGATAATATGCACAGAAGAACCTTGCTCATATGCTTTCTCGGCTGTTATGTTTCCTAACACCTAACATGTGTTTGAACTACAGGCTTCCTGCACTGCCTTCCCGGTTCTTACGCTTAAAAACTGCCACTCAAGGTGGCTAGTGACTACTAGGGAAACACAGCTACTCTGTTCCATTTTGCTTTACTCCCTTTATTTCACCTCCTTGCCTTTCTGTATTGTGCTTTTTGCTTGGTCCTGTAAGACACCGTAAGAGTGTAATAAGGCTCTCTCACAACACTTTTTTTTTTACTTTTCTCTATGTTTTTATGTTTAAGCAGTGCTGATTGCATCAAGCTCCACTGCTTTTGATCTGGCATGCAGGGTGCAGTGATTTGTGCGAGGGAGCTATGGTTTAGCTCGATGAGCTCAGAACTTTGGCATACTTATATTTCAATATTTCTTAACTGCAACTATAGACAAACATGTGGCTCTGTGGTGGCGCGGCTGTGGGCACAGCGCATGCACATACATGTCTGCTCACTTGTTATATTCTGCGCCGACGCGGCGGTGCTCTAAAGCCTGGCTACATTGGACGCAAGCGCCGGTGACTCACGTTCGACGTAGCCGGGAAACTACATGCCCCGAGCGGACCTGGACGGTCGCCGGAGCGAGAAGAAAGGACAACCAACGGATTCAGGAGCGGGGCGAACACTGGCCGATGAGGTCGCAGATCACGCGCGGCTCATGCCGTCGCGTGCTGTTCCTTTTAGTCTTTTGCCTGGATGCACGAGATGGCTACTTTAAAAAGGAGATGTCAACTAGCGCCATCTCAGTGCAAGTCAAAACACTACATTCTCCCTCCCTTAAAAGTAATAAGAAAATTGTGGGAGGAAGACTTACGGTATACATTCGTTATGTGAAAAAAATAACGAAAAACAAAACACTTCACCACCCGAAAATTGCGTTATTTCACTGGAAATATTGGTTTTGACATTGTTCGTTGGAAATTCTCAAAAGATTGTTCAAAGACGTTCTTTGTGTGCACGACACGGAAAGTTCAACAAAATCCTAAACAAGTCATGCGAACAAGACGGGTTTTCACTGAAAGTTCAGGTTGCATCATACTAGTCACGTGACGATCAAAATTTCATTCCAAGAGTCATATTTCAACTTGGAGCACTCACATCTCTCCTCCTCCTGGGAGGAAAATGAAACACCCAACAATACCTATTTGAGTACATTTGTATTACTATGATTTGTATTTCTATTTCCGTTTTTAATGTCCATGACACATTGTAGTGTTGACTGTTAGTTTGTTAGTTTGGTTATTGTTTAGAATATTGTGTTTGTCATGGACATTTTTACCTTGGCCAAGGTTTTGCTATAACAGTGATATGCTTCTAATGTTCTATATCTACCCAAAGTTTATACCAAAATGACCTTTTACGAAAACATAACTACAAAGTCTTAGTCACTATACTCCGAATCTGACTGAAAACTATCATCGCCAAGTGCAAGAATATAGTCTTTGAACTTCAGCGGAAGTCTTCTCTGGCGTATTGGCCGACCTTTCCTCGCTGGTGGTAGAGGAGCTGTAGATGGCTCTGAGATCGTGGGTGTGTGTGGAACTCGGTCGTGAGTTCTTCCACTGAATCCTCAAGTGGAGGGATAGATGGCGTACTCGTTCCCGAAGACTCCAGAAGGTGTACTCGTTTCTGGCGACAGCAAAACGAGCAGTTCTGCCCGTGTGTCTGGGCAAACTGCCAGATCGGAGACAGGTAGTTGTTCTGCAACCACGGACTCTGGTGATGACCCTGGCACAGCGTCCGGAGCAGCAACAACCACGGGCCCAGGAAGAGCCTGACCGCCGGAACAGGACCGGGACCAGGCTCAGGGAGAGGCCTGATCTCGGCCTCAGGAACAGGCCTGAGTACAGGCTCAGGGAGAGGCCTGACCGCAGCCTCAGGAACAGGCCTGACAAGCCTGTCAGGCTCCACAGACTGTCCAGCGTCTGCCACGGAAGCAGGGCAGAGCTCAGGTGCAGAGATCCCGATCATGTCGGGTACAGCCGACCCGAGATTCCCCTCGGAAACAGGAGCAGGGCCCCCAGGAGACAGAGGCAGGCCCAGGGACAGCTCCAAGAACAGTTCCAGGAACAGGTTCAGGAACAGACCCCGGTACAGCACCCGGAGCAGGAGACTCGGCCGCAGCAGCCGGAACTGTAAACTTTGCCGCAGCAAACAGATCTGGCTCCTTGGAGAACCCAGCGCTGCATGGCGAGGTGCACCTGCCATGGGTGCAGCAGATGAACCGGGTCTCTCCAAGAGACCAGACGCTGCGGGGTCACAGGAACCCTCCGGGCAGGAAACGACAATTGGTACTTGGGACGTTAAAGTGCTTCCACGGATAGGGGTCAGTACAGGAACCACTGGAGTTACAGGAGGTATATACAAGTCATCTTCGTCATCATCATCATCCCAACCGTAGTCAGGAGCTTGTGCTGGAGGCAGCTGTATGGACTTTGCAAGCTTCGCTGCGTTCCACCTCCTACCGTCAGCGAGTTGATATGTAGCAGGTCCTGACTGTGCATGTATCCGTTGTGGTTCTGTATATGTACTCCGCAACTTGTTATGATGGGTGGGCTTGAATACACGAACAGCCTGCCCAGGATGAAACTGAGGGTGTCGTTCCGCTCTACGATGGTCAGAATAATCTTTCATGTTTTGTTGATAGCGCTGTACTCTACCCTGTAGCTGAGCTCGACGTTCCAAGAGATCGTCAGGTACCGTCCTAGTCGGCATGCCTTGTACGTCTAGTCTAGACCGATGATTTCGTCCATGAAGAAGAAAGGATGGTGCAAATCCTGTTTCAGGATGTACCGTACGTCGGTACGCTTCCAGGTGGTCTCGGACGGCATCTGGAAGTGGACGACCTTGTACAACAGCTAACTGAAGGCACGACTTCAGGACTCGGATAAATCTTTCCACCTGCCCGTTACATTGGGGTGGTATAATGACGCTCTCCTATGTTTGATGCCATGTTGACGCAAGAAATCTTGAAATTCATGGGAGGTAAACTGTACTCCATTATCTGACACAATCTCGCAGGGCAGTCCCTCGCGTGAAAAAACGTTCTTCAAAAAGCTGATGACAGTCGCAGAAGTCACAGAAGACGTGGCTTGGACTTCTGGCCACTTGGAGTGGTAATCTATGAGTACCAAAAAAACCTTTGACTGGCCGGTGCACGATCAACCGGGCCCACGATGTCGATTCCTAGCTTTTCCCAGGGCTGACTTGGAAACTGGATGGGCTGCAAGGGAGCCGGTGCAGCCTTCACTGGTTTGTCGGTAGCATGGCACACCGTGCAGTTCTGGATCTTGTTCTTTATGTGTTCATTCATCAACGGCCACCAGTAGTGTTCCCGGATCACACTTGTGGTTCTTGTGATCCCCTGATGAACGTCGTGTGCTACTTCCACGATCCGGTCTCGAAACTCGACAGGGACGACAAGCTTTTCTCCCTATGTACAAAATACCGTCGTACAGCGACAGTTGGTCTCTGACGTGATAGTAAGGCCGGAGATCTGGATTGGTTTTACTATCTTCAGGCCAAACCGAGGTAGTATAGCGGATGACTGAAGGAATAACTATGTCATTGGCCGTAGCCTGTTGAAAACCGCCTTTCGACAAAGGAACCATTGCGACGGAAACAACTTCCTCGTCGAATCTCATGCCCTCCTCAGTGTCAGACACTGGCAACCGTGAAAACGCGTCAGCAACGACGTTGATGGCACCCTTCTGAAACTCCATTTTGAAATTGTAATTCTGAAGTCGGGAGGACCAACGAGATGATCCTTAGAGGACGGATTCCGAACCTTTGTTGGACAGCAACGTGACCAACGCCTGATGGTCAGTACGAATGACAAAAGACCTTCCCCACAGATACACGTGCCACTTTTCACACACCCAAAGACATGCGAGAGCTTCCTTCTCGCCCGTGGAATACCTTCGCTCTGCATCAGTTAGCGAGCGAGACGCGAAGGCTACAGGACGAAGCTGGCTACCATACTGCTGCTGCAAAACAGCACCGAGACCGTACTGAGAAGCATCTGTGGCCACGACGATGGGCAACGTCGGGTCAAACATGGCCAAAATTGGAGCTTCTTGGATGGAAGTCTTTACTTTCTGAAAACTGGCCTCGACTTCCGGAGACCAGCTGCAAACGAACTCCTTTACGTAGGAGACGACGCATCGGTTCGACGACCGTGGAACAATGAGGGATGAACTTGCTGTAGTACTCTACCAGCCCTCAAAATGCTCTTAACTTTACTGCATCAGAAGGAGTTGCAAAATTTAGGACCGCGTCTACCTTGGATGACAGGGGTGCTACAACCTTTCACGGAAAAGATGGTGTCCCAAAAATGAGAGCTCCTGTACTTGGAAAACACCTTCATGGTTTAGCTTCATTCCGCTTGGGAAATTCGAGACAAGACACGACGGAGATTCTCATCGTGCTCCTTCAAAGTGGATCCATAAATGATGATATCGTCCAGATAGAACTGAACGCCTGGACAATCCCTTAGGATTTTGGACATGGAGTTGCTGGAAAGCTAGCGGGTGCGGATGCCAGCCCGAAACAAACTCTCTTAAAGCGAAATAACCCCTCATGGGTAATGAAAGACGTGAGGTCACGACTCACCGGGTCGAGACGGACTTGATGGTAGGCGGACGCCAAATCCAGCTTGGAGAAGATCGCCGCTCCCCGTAGAGAGTTCAACAGTTCATTGATGCAAGGAAGTGGAAGCGAATCAATGACAACGGCCTGGTTCGGAGCTCGTAGGTCCACACACATACGGATGTTGCCATCGGGCTTGCGGACGACAACAATAGGTGACACCCACTCGGAGGCTTCGACACGTTCAATTACGCCCTCTCGCTTCCAGCTTGAAAATTTCTTCGAAACCCGATCCCTTAGGGTCATCGGGAGGCGACGGAGCTTTGATTGGACTGGTGGAACTGTGTGCCGCACCTTGACCTTGTGCGAGTGATTCTTCAGCAGACCCAAGCCCGGAGCTAAAAAGATGTTCAAAATCTTCGAAGCCAGGTGGCAACTTGGATGCGTCTCGCTTCGAGGAACCACCAACAAGGCTCGTCGAAGGACTGGATTTCTCTGGATGACGCTGCATACCTTGGGGCGCTTGACTCCCGGATGATCTTGTGGACCGTGTAGTCCGTGACTCTCAGGACTGTGGAGCTCTTGACTCTCAGGATGTCGCTGTGGATGATGGAGCCCTTGACTCTCAGGATGACGTTGCGGACTTGACTCGTCCTCGAAGACTTTAGGTGTGGTCTCTTCAGAGACCGATGAAGCAGAGAACGGGTTCTCCGCAAATGAAGGTCTGGAACTTGCCGCTGCTCGAGAACCAGGGACTTGCGATGCTTGACAGGACGACGCGGTGAACGGTCGTCGCTGCGGGTTGGGCGTGGGCCTCACATCCCGCTGTGGTGCTCCTCCTCCGTGAGCTGCATTCGCATACAAACACTCATGTTTAGCGCCATTCAACACCAGTTGCAACTCGCGGACCGCGTCGATGCCGAGTAACGAACGTCCAGTCTTGGTGACGTAAAACTCCAACGTTGTACAGCGGTTCTTAAAATTACTTGTCCCACAAAACATCCAAGTACCGGAATGGTCTCTTGCAAATAGTGGACGAGAGGCGTCGACGGCGGATGTAACTTTATCCTCTGCTGCATGTTAACTTCGTTAAACATGCGTTCATTTAGGATCGACACACATGCACCGGTATCAACAAGAAGACGAAGAGGGGTCCCATTTACCGTGATCTCGGCCATGAAGGCGTCACGACGCATGCTGCCGCCTTCTCGTCGCTCGGCCGTCCCGACGACCACAGGTTCTTCCGTCAGCCTGACGCTTGGCAGCTCCTCAGGAGACAGCGACTGACCGACCACGTTCACCCGGCCGGGCCGGTCCCCTCTGAACTGTCTGTCGGCGAAGGTCCGCCGAGTACCACGGCCTTGAACCGGGAACGATGCCTGTCGCCGATCGTAGGTGAAGGCAGCCGCCGGCGGGCGACGACTCTGACACGCCACTGCAAAGTGTCCCCAGTTTCCACATAAGAAGCATGTCGCTTGAGACGCCGGGCAAACCGCCCGATCGTGACGGCGGCGTCCACAGAAGTAGCAGGTGTCGTCTGCTCCGATCCCACCCGTCCGAGGCGGAGCGGGCTCACGCCCACGCTGAGGCTGGAACACCCTCGCCGGAAAACGGGGCACGTGACCGGAGGCCACCGGAGCCCAAGGCATCCTGGGTCCAAGCTGCGACGGGGGTAGCCAGGTTGAGGTCAGGGAGGGTAGCCGCGGTAGCCATCTTGCCCATGCTCGATGGAAGAAGACGACGCTTGGCCGCCATCTTGTGTTGCTGCCGTTTGACGTTCCTCGATCTGGACACGCTGGACTACTGCCGTGACCGGGACTTGCGCCTCTCGCCGCCGAAAACTTGCGGCCGTCTTTGCTCTCTGCTCGTACTGGCGAGCGATCTGGATAGCCCGCGACAGCGTGGCAGCTCGCTGCCCTCGCACTCCTGCAGAACGCGATCCTGAACGCGTCTGGACTCCAGGCCTTCCAAGAAAACCTCGCAAACTCTTTCATCGAGCGCGTTCCCCAGAGCACAAAACGAAGCCTGATGGCGCAACACGGCAAGAAACTCAGTTACCGACTGGCCAGGACGTTGGAACAAACCGCGCAGCTTCTGGCGTTCAAGCGCGATACTACCCGAAAACTCAAAATGCTTCTCGACTGCCTCCAGAAAAACCTGGAACTCGTCAGTCCCCTCCACCGCAACCGTCTCGTACAGCTGAAATGCATCCACGATGCGCTGGCCCTCAGTGCCCAACAGCGAAAACAGGATGGCTTTTTTCCGGAACGGTTCTACGAGATGCAACGCCGACGCGTCAAGAAAAGTCAGAAAAGCACGCTTCCATGCCGGCCAAGCTACAATCGGCGGACCGGGCACTGCCAAAAAGACGGCCGGCGGCGGGAACGCCGTTGGGCCGCTCGAAGACGAAGATGACGAAGTCATCTCACGATGAAAATGGAACGTACTGAAAACCTAGGCCTAATGCCTCCCCCGAAACTCATCAAACGCGGCCTTCCCGCAAACTATGACTACCGTTCACCCGGAACAAAAAGAAATACATTTCATGAATACAGTTACGCGCCGGTTTCCTCAACCACTGACCCGCGACGCGGAGTGAAGCCCCTCCCGAATCCCGGGTTACAAAGAGGAAATGCTACATATTAAAACAAATATCCCATCCTCGTCGCCAAAATGTTATATTCTGCGCCGACGCGGCGGTGCTCTAAAGCCTGGCTACATTGGACGCAAGCGCCGGTGACTCACGTTCGACGTAGCCGGAAACTACATGCCCCGAGCGGACCTGGACGGTCGCCGGAGCGAGAAGAAAGGACAACCAACAGATTCAGGAGCGGGGCGAACACTGGCCGATGAGGCCGCAGATCACGCGCGGCTCATGCCGTCGCGTGCTGTCCCTTTTATTCTTTTGCCTGGATGCACGAGATGGCTACTTTAAAAAGGATATGTCAAGTAGCGCCATCTCGTGCAAGTCAAAATACTACATCACTCTAATCTGGTTTCTGCGCACGCAGTGCCATAGCTGCTGTGAGCAAATGTAAGCTTGTTTGAAAACAGTTCAGTCACAATTTTAAGAATTGTTGGGAAAATTGTCAACCTATAAAATAAGGCAATTTTTTTCCAGCCATGAAAGCTAAGGTGAAATACACAGAGAATATAGCTTCCTGAAACATCTATAGCTATCCCACGGGCACTACCAGTTGTTACATTTTCTCTCATGTCATGATCCTTTATTCTGATGGCCTAAAAACGCACCAGCAGGGTTCTAGTGTATTTCACAAAATGTTTGAATGTGCAATAGCTTTAACTTCCACAACACATGTTGTGTTGTGAATTTGACAACCATAGGTTGTCACAATGTGAACTCCACAATCATGCAATAAGTATGAATACAATACTAATCCCTGGACAAGGGATACAAAGGACAAACACAAATCTCCTTTGTCCCCCTTGTTTCCCATCTCCAAAGATTATTATTGTCATTATTGTCTTCAAAAAAAAAACGAAAACGTCTATTTCTGTTTTTTAAGAGAACAAGCAGCTTACCTGAAAGAGCATAGTGTCCCCAGGACAGAAATCATGAGGCTGGCCTCTACTTGCTTCTCCACATTGCCGTACTCTATGAAGGTGCGAGCTGAAAGAGCAAATGAAAATTGCATATTTAAAATGATAATAACCCTAGAAAGCTACACTTAAGTATCGACACTCTTCTCCCGTTTGTCCAGGGCTGCCAAGACGATCATTCATCCATTCAGATGGCGACATTCGTTCACGTTCATGCAGCTTGTGGGCACAGACATGTTGTCATTATGTCATTACTTGAATTCAATGTAAATGTTCGCAAAAATGTCTTTTTAGGTGTCAATTTGACACGGCAGGGTACTGTGGCATGTCTCCAACGGAGGCGCACCCACAGCTGGTCGTGGGCATACTACAACAACCATGTTCTATAAATTGAAAACCTCTTTAGGGTGCTTTCGGTGTGCCTTTTGCCAAAGAATAAGCACCCGCCTAATAAAAAAATTCTTATATGTATTAGAAATTTATTTGTCAAAGAAATGCATATGATCATATAAGGTCACATAAGAGAATACAAAAAGCTTATAAGAACAATACAAGAAATATACAAGATTATATAAGAAGTTATAAAAAAATTTTTAAACTTTTTTATAACTTTTTATATAATTTTATATTGTTCTTACACGTTCTTACAAGGTTGTTATATGATCTTATTGGATCATATGCGGTTATTGGACATAGGAATTTCTTATACATGTAAGATTTTTAATAGAAAAGCTCACTTAGCTTAAAAGTGACGCGACCAATCTTAGGCCTAACCACTTTCACGATTTCACTGTCCAAAAAGCGGACCACAGACGACCACGTTTGTTGACATCAATGCATGTCCAAGCCTGGGCTTGGACATGTTTCGCCTACCGCGAAGCGGACCCAGCTTTGTTAGGTGTGTCTGCCGCTCGGTTTTACTATTGATCACTTTCGCAACTACAAACTCGCAGCCATGAGAGCGTGTACTGCTATGCTTGGCTTGGCTTGACGTGGCCTGGCCACTTGGTGGAGATAGAAAATTGGCTTGGTAGCTAGCTGAGTTGGAAGCAGTTCGAGACTCACAGAGTCGAAAATCGGAGGTGCATTCATTACGCGAGGGGGAAAAACAAGTCTCAATATTGATGCTCGTTGTGGGGGGTATGTCCCTTTTGCAAGTGTGTTCATTATGCGAGTAAATATGGTAAATAAAAACGTTCTAAAAAACTTCTCAGGAGTTCCTCAAGCTTCGAGTAATGTCACCTATTTAAAGTATTCACATACACTTCTAAGCTGACTGCAGTGAGAACTATGCACCCACCGGACCAATCAACCGCCTCCCTTTCATTGCCTGACCCCGCCTTCTGCACATGGTTATGTGCGGGAGCGTGAACATACGGCGAAAGACAAACTTATGACTGGTCCAATGAGGATGTAGCTTGTACCACGTTATCAGCCGGTCATTAAACAGAGTATAGTGATGCAGCACAAAAAATTGGTGCCATTTTAGAATGTCGGAAGGAGAACACACCCTCAAACATCCTGAAACTGCAGAGAGTTTTCTGCCGAGCCACTCGATTTGATTGGCCAGGCAGTAAATAAAGATACACTCACCAAAACACTGTGTCACATGTTAAGCCTGTAACCCCCTTCAGGATTCGGAAACAAACAAAAAGCCACAGGAATGTAACATTGAATCCTGGAACAAAAACAGAACAGCAAAATGCAGGTTTTAACACAATACACAAACTGCCTCAGTGAGTGACACTTAAAACAAGCAACAGTTCTTTGGGCAACGTCCTTCTACTATTACTGAAAATTGTGTGTGATGACGTGCTGTCATTATTTTTCTAGCCCTATAAACCTCTCCCAAGTAGAATGTCTCTGACGCCGGTTCCGCAAACTTCATAAATCAGCCATACTGCATTGTCAAGTTCTAGAGTAAGTGACAAGTTAAAATTTCAATGGTGGAGGCTCACAAGCATTAAGCACCTGCTTCAAACACCGCGGCTGTCGAGGAAACACGATGTTATCCGCTCCGACACATAGGCTTCATGCAGAAGAGAGATTGAAGTGTGCTGCTGATTAAGTAGAACTGCATCATATTCATGAACCATTGCTTAGCTGATTCACAATGCGACTCATTGCGACGACGAGACTTAACCAGGGCAATACGTTTTACAGAGAAATGTTTTACTACTTTGACGGACGGTGCTGTTTTATTAGGCAGCCTTATTTATTTGCTCAGTAAGAAGCATATGAAGAGCAGTGAAGAGGAGGAAAACGCAAATACAGTCTAAGCTCGTTATAACAGACCTTGATTTTGACCAAGGTTTTGGTCTGTTTAAGAGTATGTTGTATGCAGATATGAAGTTGAGTCAATGGCATGTAGAAGCAAACCAACCGAACCTCACAAATCGGTATGTTATATCCAAATGTCTGTTGTAATTAGCGTAGACTGTAGTGCTATGGACAATGACAAGTCGATGAAGTGACAGGACAAGCGCTACTAGTGGTTCTTCAACTTGTCCTTGTACTGCCATTTGTGTATCACTATTGTTTAAGCAACTTGTCAAATAGTTCAAATTAGTACCAGTGAAGCGGCTGGTCAGTGGCTATGTCACTCAAGCAGAGAACATGCAGACAACAAACCACCTTGATGGTGATGACCACAACATTTTCATGTCATCTTACAAAAATCGCCCCAAAGAAAGGCTGATCCTGCACTTATGTTGCAGGATGCATGCATCATCTGACGGTGCAGTCTGGAAGGTCACAGCACAGTTCTTTTCTTGCGTTACACTCCCAGTTTAAACGGGGTGACCAAAAATATTTCGGTGATAAAAAAAGACATTGCTTTGAATATTTTGTTGTTTTTCTTGTTCTACTTTTTAGAATAAATTAACACTAACATATAACTTACACTGGCTACAATTTCTTGGACACCTTCCTCGTAAGTTAAGAACTAAAATAGTGTAATTACATGTGGTGCATCGCCTTCAGGATTGCTTGATGGTGTGCAACTCTGTAAACTACAAGATTAAAGTGAGCAGAATTTTTTTTGCCTGGCTTGAGAATGTCTCATACTCTGAATCTTGTTCCGAATTAAGCAGTGACATTGCAGCTATTTACCAACACATTGTGCCAAGAAAATATCACCTATGTAGGACAAGAATGATTCAGACATTACCTATTGTTAGCGCCATTCTGAAAAAGACAGACTTGCACAGTCCGCCCACTATCCATGTGGCACACCCATGAGTTCATTCGCCGGGCAGATGTGCCCAGACGCACATTAAATCACTCTCTTACCGGCCTTCATGTCCACAACAAGGCTCCAACATTTCAGAAGTGGGATCACGTGGCCATGGCCCTCCGCGAATTGACTGCTGTTGTGACATGTAACCCAACAGCAGTGGATTTCTCCTACTAGAACCTCAACATTAAGGGAACGAATTCATAAGAAGGGCTACGACAGAATGAGCGGAACTTGAACCGACCGGCTGCGGCAGCGAACCCTCTCCAAATTCCAGTCACCATTTCAACGGGGACGGGAGCACAAGCTTTGTCAGTGGCGGCGGCACCCCCACGAGCCATTGTCTGTGGCAGTTCTCGCGACAAAGAGCCCTCCCAGAATCCCTGTCACCACTTCGGCTGGGATTACAGGGAGGACAAGTGATGGCGGTGGCACCACCACGAGCCAGAGCTACATGGCAGCACCAGCAGCAGCAAGGCCGCCATGAGTATACCACTCACCATCTTGAATGGGAACACGGGGAGCGCAAGCGTGGGCGGTGATGACAGCGCCACCACCAAAAACGATGTGGCAGCACAAGAACCAGGTTCTGATGACGACAGCCGCTGACACTCGATGACTGTCCAACCAATCAGACATGACGCGTACCTGGGATGGCAAAGAATGTTTGTAGCGACCGAAGTGGTCAAAAAGCTGCCAAGCGAAACTCAGCATTCAACTCTAATGATGAGCCACACTGTTTCGACTATAATCGACATATGTCTGCGAATTTCTCTAAACCACAGAAGCGTGAAGGCTGCATCAGATTTTAATGAAATGGGACTTCAGGCAACAGACTGCCAGTGAAAACAGTGATGAAAGCTCAAGTGAGTTACTCCAACATTGCTAAATAAGTAGGACAGCTTACCATCAACTCCTATTGATATCTGCCATTAGG
>JAZHYW010009203.1:0-23729 GCA_037355805.1 Ixodes ricinus | reverse complement strand
ACTACGAGAGTTTCCCCTCATGTATAGGGTGACCCCCACTCTACGAAGGGACAAACCCCATGCGAGGTGCTAAACAAGCGACACTACAAAATGACGATGAATTTGATCAGTCAGGCCAGTCGTCCGAAGGTTCTCCTGAACCGGCTCGTGCAAAGAGCAACTATGACAAAAGAACTGGCGACCGGATGTTTCAGATAAATCAGAAAGTCTGACTGCAGAATAGGTTTAAAAATAATCACTGGATTAAAGGTATGATCGTCACCTGATGAGGACGAGTTATGTTTGAAGTAGTGACTGAATATCACAAGCGACACCGGGTGCACGAAGCTGCAGGAAGATTGGACCGCATTGTACGTTCGAACGCAAGTGGACAAGTTTTGCGAGGTTGACACGCCACAAGCAGAAGCAGATGCATCAGACACGGTTCTGGAACAATCAGCTCATGCGTCCGACTCCACTGCGGTTCGTCGGTATCCCACCAGACAACGCAAAGCACCTGATATCTTCACATTCGCCTGAGGACGGAGGAATGTAGTAGCGTAGAACACGCGATAGACTCGAGACATAGGAGCGTGCTGGGATCATTTGAATCGTGAAATTCGGATCCTTGCGCGTATGAAGAACGGTTTTCGAGTGCACTTCTCGGGGCCAAAGTAAAGTGCCTTAATCCTGCCTTACGAGTCCGTATCTACTCCGCTACAGTTTGCAATATAGGGAAGGACTAAGCACTCTACACCGTTACGAAAAAAGCACAACACATAGAATTAGTACATATGTAAAACCAATTGAATGTAACGTATTGGCAGAGAATATATTCGGTAAATCTTGGGACGTCACGGATTTTACGTGATCTAACGTCAAACCTGTTATAGCTGAAATCACTTGACCACATGCCTTCGCCTCGCGACGTTGTAGTGCCACGTCCTTGCGACACGTGGTCACAATAAGTGAAGTCACGTCACTTGATGTAATTTCGTGATCAGACAATTCATGGAGGTAACAAACACGTGATTGATATTTATCGACATTTACCGTCTCAGAAACGCGTTATAGTTATGATTTTGCTGCCTAGAACGCATCTCTGACTGGTGTGTTGCCCCACGCCCTAAAAAGTGTCCCTCGATTTCCTCTCGATGATCTCATAGAAGCGTCATGATGTCGCCGGTTGCGATTCAAGAGGTGTCACAGCGATGGTAATAACTGCAGCAGACGCGTGTTCTGCTGTAGGTCACTCTAGAGCTCAAGGCCACGGAAGCTTGGGCGGCAAGGCAGTTGTGACGCCGCGAGGAAAGCGACACCCGCGTTCTCTCGTGCTTTTTTGGAGAGCTTCTATGGCCAACCACCATGATCGCGACATCAGAAATCAGAAAACTGCGGCTTTCGTGCCATCGATTGTTGCCACTTTGGGGCCACTCTTGATGCACGGGTGGAATAGGTTGCTGAACAGATCAGTCGGAGAGACGTTCGAGGTGACCTTGTATGATGATTTGTCAAGTACGGACGAAGTTCTACACAGCTTGTTTTTGTTGTGCGCCTTCAGCTTCCGGGGAACGCAATTGATTTGCCGGGGTTGGTTGGAATGAGTTTGAATCATTGCATCTGCTGAACCTTTGCTTTAGAATCGAGTAAGTTACATGTTTGATAGCCGCTTGAGTCAACGACCAAAACAGCGGCCCTGCCATGAAAGAAGGCACTTTGATTTTTCGAATGGGGTTTATATAATAAGCGATATAGCTTTTAATATATTTAGATACGAATTTTGTTGCTTTACTTGCGCGAACATCCTACGGTATGCCAGTGGAACCTATCGACCATTAGGCAGCTAATATTGTCCAATTTCTTCGTTGATTTATTGTTCAAACAACAAAAAATAGGCATGATGTAAACTATATTCTCCAAATTAAAATTACCATGTTCATCGCAGAAACAAAAGGTAATTGGGATATAAAATATTTCTACTATCTTTATAAATTTAGAACTAAAATCGCAAATGAGGCAACTTTTTTTAAACTTTTACTTGCACTCATCAAAGTTGAATTCAACTCAAACGTTAAATTGTACCTACACACTGCTTCAAACACATTTTGGGTAATCCGATAGTTTTCTGTTCTGCAAAACGTCCTTTTAATTAAAAACACACTTGGTATTTTTCGCCCCCGATGAACAAAGATTGACTTAGACTAAACACAAACATCTTAGATTGATAAGCCTCTCTTGTTCTTAAAACATGGCGCCTGAAGTTACGTGAATATATCAGGGACAAATGACTGCAAATGTCGGTCTCTGAGTGATTTCTGAAACATTATTTTTCCACGGACATGATACGGCTGCTTCATGGCGAAATAGTATTTCTAGCTAGTATATTTGCATATGAGAAGAAGAAACTGTTATTTGTTTCTTGGGGAAGGTAGTGGTCTACATTAGTGAGGAGTAATTCTAACAGATAAGAATAGTTAAACGATCTTTCGCTTTTTGACATACTGTCGTCGTGTTTACAGGTTTGTATTCATGGAGTTTGTGTCTCAAAGAAAACCACATGGATAGTATCGAATAGTACAACGAGTGATGAAGAAGGAGAACTGTACACAAATTAAACAAAATAATTTGATTCACAACGGCAGACGAGCTATACATGTTAATTAAAAGACTTGAAAAAAATAAAAAATGTAATTAATCATAACTACGGTGTCTCCAAGTGTGTCGTGCAATTAGCCGGGAGCCTGCATTATTATATTTATACACTGAGCGACAGCAAAACAATTAAGCTGTCCCCAGAGAAGATAGACTCGCTCTGAATTTTGTCGGAAGCGACTCTACACCTAACAACAGCGCACGATAAGCTCTTCCCCAGTACGCTAATCTGCTTCGTTGTGCTGATATGAAGCGCGAAATTGTTTTCTACAGACGTCGAAAAGAGCTTTGTTGTGCGAGAAAAATGGTTACCCCAAAGCTAAAGCTTGGCCGAGTTGGTGCATAATTAAGAATAAAACAGGAAAAATGATCAGAGACCAAATGAAGATTGACACAATTACAGCTCTTTGATTCTAAAGTTGTTTGTGCGTGTTTCTATCAAGATAGACAGATGCAAATCAGCGCTGCGTCTGTGTTTAGCTCCACTCGGTTTCTCGTCTTTTGCGCGATTAACTTCTTTAGTGCTTAACCCATGAAACAATTTCACATGTGCAATAGAAATTTATAAATTAGTTCAAAATTTTGGTAGTACCAGCCAAATTTTGATCAACACATGGACTGATTTTTTTCTTGAGTTTCCTTGCTTAGTTTGTGAGAGCTTAATACTTGTAGGTCAAATAACAGTTAACACTTCCCCGTCAAGAAAAAAAGTGCCTTAAAGCGTTACACATTTTAAGATATTTATGTTAGAATTTTCAGTGAACTCAAGAATATGTCTTTGCAGCTTGTTCCGCTTTGCCTATTGCTCTTCTAAAACAAAACCTACAAGAGTAATTTATTAATTCAGAAATCTTGAGACATCTGCGAGGAGACAGAGGCAGTGACGCACCCTAAAACTAGGGGTACTGAGTACAGTCCCACTGAGCACACCCTTTCCGTAGCACAGAGGTGTACGCCGTGCACCTCCAGTGCGGAGCTGAACACATCACCCAAACAGGCCGATCTATAAACAATCATCTACGAGAGCCTCAAAGTGAGGCAACACAAAATGCGGATCACCCAACATATTCCATCGCTGTTCATGCAAAGGAGTGATTTGGGTGCGTACCAGACTTAGGGTAGCCCCAAACGCCTAAGAGCACATCGACAGTGATTCGGATATGAAATTATCCAAACCTTCTTCATCGAAGAAGCAAAAACTCTCATATGCATCGGCTACCCTGACAAGACGTGAAATTATTTGATAAGGCCAGAAATAGAAAAATCATAAACATGGACAGTCACGGTATGGTGACTCAGTCCCAGAAAGCACAGGTTTCCAGGCGAGGTCTGTGTTTCCACGGATGCCGTGAACGGTGGGGTTACCTCCTCACTGCCTGGGAACATGAACCCCTTACCCTAAAATGCAAGGTATTCTTTCGCTAGTTTAAAGCTGAGGTTATGGTTATCTTTATATAAAATATATTTTCCTGTTTATTCTAGTCAAGAGCAAAACAAAATTAAAGACGTTTACAATTTTTTGTAACGCCGAATCAGAGCGCAGCGCTTGAGGAGGAGGAGGGGAAAGGAGTGGAGGGAAGGTATGTCCCCCTCCCCCCCCCCTCCCGCTGTTTGAAAATCTTGATGATGGAAAGATGATGGGAAAACCTCATACAAGGGTGTCGTATTATGGCATATTCTATATTCGCGTCGTGGATTATGACGGAACCATGGAGGTGCACGGAGCCATGCAGGCGGACGGAACTATACAGCCATAACGTAATATGGGACATCCTATACCAGCGAAAAGTGCGATATCAGCAAGGTGGAGCCATGCTGGAAGAATTCACCCGCATGGCTCCACCGTGCTGGTATTGCCTTTTCACTGGTACGCAGGGCGGTTTTTTTAAGCTTTACATATTTGTTTTAAAAGGCCGTGAAAGCTACTCATATGCGGTTTGTGCAGGTGAGTTGTACGGCCGGGGGACGTAGTATAGAGGCCTAATCGTTAAGATTAGTCGAATAATTAAATACAGTTTGTTCATTAACTTTTTAATCAGGGAAAATGAACATATGGTTTCCATTAGACACTTGCTGAGAGTCATCGAAAACCCACTAAACCAACAACCTTTTTAGAAGAATATAACGCAGGGTAGCATTTTACGTGTTCTGCAAAAACACATTATTTGAACGCATTTCTAGGTTTGGGCTTTTTATCGGAGTGCATCTCTGCGCCCATGGTCCTGTCCCCCAGGGGTTTAAACGCGCAACACACATGCGCCTTGCTTTCCTCTATCCTACGAGGGAGGCGAGGGGGTGGCTTTGCACTGCAGCCACCGGGCAGCAGGATCGCAGGCGCAAAGATCCGCTCTGAAAAGAAAACGAAATCTCGAAACGTTTCCAAAGTGATAATTTTTTAGAACGCCGTAAAATGCTGCTCCTGCCTTATATCTTCTCAAAAAGAGTTGATTTAGTGTTTTTCGATGATGCTTAGCAAGTTTCTATTTGGAACCATGGGTCGTATTTTTACTAATTAAGAATGTAAGGAACATATTACACTTAAAGGGAAGCTGAAACGGTTTTGTATTTGAGAAACACATTTAAATCTTTATTTGACATCCAGGATCTCGAATATCAAAATTATTTCTTAATTTAGTGAATCGTGGTTGCATAGGTTCATTTTCATGTGTACCGCTGAAGGCCCTCTTTTCCGGAGAGTGACGTCACAAAAGAAGCTTTCGAAATATCCGCTCTCACCTATCTTCAGCACCTATCAAAGCGATGCACGCACACGCTATTTTTAAAAAGGGCATAAAAATGACGTCACGACTGGTGCCAATGCAGGAAGAAAATAACTGGCAAGCTTGTAATTCGACGCGCGGCCCTAAAGGGACACACGCTTGGAGGCCGAAAGATATCTTATGACGTCACTACTGGTTGGATATTTTTTGTGTTTTCTCATGCTTAGTTATATCTTCGGGGAAAACGAACGTGATATTCAGATTCACAGCGTAAAACTACACTAAAATCCACCTCTATCTAGGTTTTTGAAAGGAGTGTTTCATTTCCCTTAATAATCTGTCTCATCATTACAATTAGCCCTTTAGACTATGCCCTCCCCCCCCCCCCGGCCATATAACTCACTTGAAAAGACCGCTTCAGTGTAGCTTTTACGGCTTTTTTCAACAAATCTCTTAAGCATACGATAAAAGACACTCTGTAGAATGTGCCCTAATACGATTTGATTTCATGGTTCTTTCCCCGCTTGCATCGTTCGGGAGAGACTTGCGGACATCCAGCGTTCCATTGGAACGCTGGACGTCAGTGAGTCTCTGCATCAGCAAGTGGTTTCAAACAAGCATGATGTTTGCACACCAATAAGCTCTTGTCCAATTTTCTCGAGGAGCACGAACCGTGCCCGTTTTGATCTGGATGAGCATCGTACCGGCGAGCGGTCATGTATTCCTAGTGTGTGATGCACGTTAAAGACCCCAGGCTAGCGGTTGTACTGCACTGGCTAAATCGCTCATCTCACGGCGAGTGACTCGACGCAACTTTGAAATGGCTGACCAACTATACGCTGTATAAATGTCCACACAACCCCAATTATTTCAAGGAGCACTAATAGCAGTGCGAAATGTAGGGACTGGGTACATTTTATTGCGAAGTATTTATTTCCAGAAGAATTTCACGCAGCGAAGCTTAACTTTGCCCGAAAGGTGATAATATATAAATTCAATACTGAACAAAGGTGTCCTTTGACCTGTCAGACCAAACTCCCACTCTTGCCACTCAGGAGTTCCTAACTTGTGCGTGGAGGATCAGCACAACACAGATTTCTGCTGCGAACGCACCTGCGACATAAAAATTGAATAAACACGATATGAAAAATGAAAGACGTTTACAACTCTCTATAATGCGAAATTAGAGCGCAGCTCCTGAGAAGGAGGATGGGAGGGTACAGATGGGAGGGTATGGCCCTCGTCCCCCTGCCCCCCCCCCCTCCTCTTCCCTCTTGTGCTCCCTCCCATTTGTCGGAAAATTTCTCTAAATTTAGCGGGAAACGTTTCGCTAAATTTCCAGCCAAAATTTAACGAAGAAATTTTTCACTAAATGTTTTGCTACTACTAGCGGGAAAATTTCCCCGCAAATTTAGCGGGTTAAGTTTCCCGCCATATTTAGCAGAGAAATTGACGTCACGTGACATCAACACCAATTAAGTTTCCCCGCTAAATGTAGCGGGAACATTGACGTCACATGACCTCGTGTCACGTCACCCATGTACAAATTCACTTTCTCTGCTAGATTTAGAGGAAAAATTGACTTCACGTTACTTCAATATTAAATCAAAGCCCCGCTAATTTTATCAGGGAGGTTACGTATGATTGCGACGACGCGAAGCGCGGAAACGGGTGCCTAAGGGCTGCGCTCTAAAAACTAAATGCCCCACAATAAATAAAGTGAAAACTAGAGATAAGAGAAAGAAGAGATAATCCTAACATACATGATACCAGTCTCATATCATTCCTTTTTCTCGTTCTGAAATGTTTCAATTTCAAGAAATGATTATCGTTTTATCCACCGCCAGAGAACCCTCCGAATCTCAGCATAAATTCAATAAATAAGTAGGAGATTAGAACTTGAAAACCATAATGAACATGAAAATAAATGTTTGCCACATAGTGATGCATAAGTCGGCGGCTCAGATCTCTAAATACGTTTGTAGTGAGAAACGTTAATAAAAAAAAACGTCTAGTACCAAATTTGACAAATTAAACGTCCATATGGAACACTGTATGCCACTGAGGTTTTTGGGTATCTGTTGAACCTCACTGTGTGAGTCATCCTGCTATTTCAAGTCAATTACCCCAAGGCTTGCGCTGCAACGGACTGTGACTCAGCCTTTCCGGTTGATTGTACTGTGTACGCTAAGGCAAGAGAGACGGTTAGCAGCGGCGATTGACTGCCTGAGAGCAATGACTGCATGAAGTCCGTACCTAGGGACCTGCGACAGAAGATGCTAAGACTCCACACCTGGCATGCTACCTAGTTCACGTCCTTGACTACGCAACACTTCCCAGAAGAAAGAAGAGAACGCATAGAAAAATAATTTGGAGAATCGGAAAGAACCGTGGTCAGCAGCATAGTAACAATGCCCCAGCACGTTCTTGAACCTAAAACCCTCAAAAGTAAAAAAAAAAATGCCGCTTAGATTTCTTTTTGAAAAAGGAGGGGGTTATTTTTGAAAAAAAAGTTAACAAGATACATTTCATTCTGATTGTATCGCGATACAAATAAACATTCCGAATGTATTTCGGTACAGAAATACAGATACTGGAGGATAAAAGGTATTGCGATACATAAATACAGATACGATATGTATTTCTGAAATACTATCGCGATACATTTGTATCGCAATACTTGCCTAACCCTGCTTCATACCACAAAGTTCCAGAAGCAACTGCAGTAGGAAGTAAAGTGCATTTCCTTTCCTTGCAGAACGAGAGTTTAGCAGCTAGCATTCATTCATTAGGTGATACCGTCATGAATGCGCGGACATTTCTGTGCAGCATTTTATCACCGCATTGTTAGCCGTGCCGGGCGACTCTAAAACCGGACGTATTATTCCAAACTATCTTACCTTAAAATTAACCATGTGGATGCTTCTAAGCCATCCTTGCGAATCCAGTGCAGAAAGCAAGCCATGTGACCTTGTAGTTGGGTGTCACGGTACGTCGAGGCTCGTAATTACGTGTCACGTTGTTTTTGCTGCCATGGCTTGTACTGCCGAAAGTGGTTTAGCTTAAATAGATTCAAAGTACCCTATTGGAAAAACGTACGAGAAACATACCTGCTGCTTTAACAGTTCTGGTATGACACCACCTTAATTTCGTGTTATTATGGATGCAGCTAGTTTATTTTGGCGTTCTGCATAAGTGGAGATACCGGCACCGCTATGGCTCCGCCCTGTCTACACAGGCAGCCAGTTTGATTACCGGTATGAATCGGTGTGTCTGGTATGCATTTTGCGTGTGATTTCGGAGGCGTCTGCAACTTTCCATAAAACGCTTATACCACAACGACCGGTATCACAAAATCATACATGCAAAGAGGCGACCGCCATCGTCCAAGAAAACGTCCATCGTTTACCAACGGTATCGTTACATATACCATACATGTCGAAACGGAACACTAGACCGAAGTTGAGCTCACACAAATTCCTCGGTCAACTCTTCACGGCGACGTCTTGGGGCGACTGTCTCGAATAATGTGCTCCACAAGTATTCGACAGCCGCATCAGCCGTACCGCATAGCAAAGCCAACATGCACGGCAACAAACCGATCGCGACACTCAAGCCGAGGATACCGCGTCACCGGTCGACAGCGGCAAACGGCCCGTTGCTCGTATTGTCGGCCGTGACTCGTACTCGGCCAACTCGGCGACCTTTCGTGGCTCCTCTCGTCGTCTGAACCAGACGCAAACCCACCACCCCGCAACTGTAGCCGGCGTCGGAGAAAGAGAAAAGCGATACCGAAACGTAAAGCTTCCACCCGGTGGCTTCCGCTGCTGCGGCTTTGCTAACTTCCCGGCTTCCACGCTTCCAGTTCCCGTCGCCGCGGAGATGGCGACATAGTGGCGTGGGGGTCGTCGGCTCGTTTTACGTTTTACGAGACAGCTGTTTGGCGGTCCGCTTCTAGTGCGACTCTGCTTCTCAACTCGACGGCGGCGTCTCCTAGTTCAACCAGGCGTGGTCAGCGAAGCGCAGCCGGCTCGCCTCGTCCGATCGCCGGAGACTTCGAAGTTCGCCAAGTTCGCCCGTTAGGCTTAGGATCCGAAGGCGCCTGTCTCCATGAAACGATCAAGCGAATCTTGTCCCGTTTTCGCTCTACTTTTAAATTATGTTAGGGGCGCTCCAGTGTAAACATGTGTGCCGAGTGTTCGTGACAATTTTGATCTAGAGTAATAAATGATTTGCTATTTTCCCAAGCGCCCCGGCCCGCGCGCGAGGAATTGTCGGAGATTGTCCCTCGCCTGGCCGCTCTGCTGGCTCTGCACTGAGATCGCATTGCCTTGTAGCTCGCCTCCTCTTAATCCCTCTGTTTTTCGATTCCATCACCTATTTTTATCTGTTCCCGTGTATTTTTTATTGCTTTTAAGTGTTTCTATTCCCTTCTGCGCGCGATTTTTCTTGTATATATATAGTATTTGTGTCTTTATTTCGCCTTTTTCGACGGGAGTGCCGACGGACAACACGCCGCTTCGCGCCTTGTTCCCCGGGTGAGTATTACTGTTGCTACCGATTCCTATCGCGCTGTTAGCTGTTCATTTTGGTTCAATTGACCCGTGTGCAGTCGAGTAGAGCCGTTTATGAACACCCGCGCACATGTCATAGGGGTAGGCAGAGCTCTGATTCAACAATCGCGACGCGAGAGCCGAGTGCCCTATTGGAAAAACGTACAAGAAAACTTTCTGCTGCTTGTGCAGTTCTGGTATGACACCACATTAATTTCGTGTAATTACCAATGCAGCTGGTTTGGTTTGGCGTTTTACATAACTGGAGAAACCGGCACCGCTATGGCTCCGCGTCTGACTATACTCGCAGCCAGTTTGCTTGCCGATGTGATTCGGTGTGGCTGCTTTAATTTTGCGTCCATTGACGTAGGCGACCGACATCTTTCCAAACAACGCTTACGTCACAGGACCACTGGTATCACCAAATCATACATGCAGAAAGGCGACCGCCAGCTTCCAACGAAACGTCCATCATTTACCAACGATATCGTTACATATACTATACATGTCGAAATGGAACATAGACCGACGTTGAGCTCACACACATTTCTCCGGTCAACTCTTCACGGCGACGTCTTGGGGCGACTGTCTCGAATAATGTGCACCACAAGTATTCGACAGCCGCGCCAGCCGTACCGTATAGCAAAGCCAACGTGCACGGCAACAAACCGATCGTGACGCCAACCCGAGGATACAGCGTCACCGGTCGACAGCGGCCAACGGCCCGTTGCTCGTACCGTGATTCGTACACGGCCAACTCGGCGTCTTTTCGTGGCTCCTCTCGTCGCAACCAGCTGGAACCCCACGATTCGGCAACCGAAACCGGCGTCGGCTAAAAGCGAAACGTAAAGCGGCCACCCAGTGACTTCCGCTTCCGCTGCTCGGCTTCCCCGCTTCCTTCCACAGCTTCCCGTCGTCGCGGAGAAGATGGCGGAGACGTAGCCGGGTTGGGGACGTCGGCTCGTTCGCTGTACGGGACAGATGTTTGGCGGTCCGTTTCTACTGCGACTCTGGTTCTCAACTTGACGGCGCCTCACATAGTTCGCCCAGGTGTGGTCAGCATGGGTCAGCGCAGCCAACACCACCTAGACTAGGAGAAGGCCTCCTCACTGCCTCCGTGACGTCACAGCACCTGGCCCGTCGACGAGAGCTGCTGAGACGCAGAAGCTTCCCGCGCGGCGCTTACTAGAGTTGCGTAAAACGCCTATTTCTGCATTGCCGCGATAGATGCATAGCATATGAAATTTTCAAACGAATACTAAGTTACATGGAGATGGAATACTGCTGCTGCGCTCTATCACGGCGGTCGTGACTGCTTCCGATGGCATTAAAAGAAAGGTACACAAGGCCCGGCTACATCGCAAAATATTTATTACAATATAAGTACAGTGTATCACAAGGAAGACGCGAACTTTTACCTCTTAGAACGGCCATTATGACAGACATAACCACATTGTGCGACGAAAAAAACCTGAACAAACCAGCTTTAGAAAAGAAAAAGAAACCCAAGCCACTTGATCATTCATAACAATGTATCAATAAGGTATGACAACGAAGAAACTTTCAGCATTTGGTACAGTAATATTCACAGCCATAATCAAATTGTGCGACAAAAAGAAATACCAAACTGGCCAACGTTAACAACAAAACAAACTAGCCATTAGAACATTTATTTACAGGAAGGATATGAGCGACGTCCTTATATGACGAAAGCAAAGACTGAACCATGAAAACATGTGCTGTTTTCGCTGGCTCCGCAGAATTCGCAGCAAACCCTGTTAAACAGCCACCTTTATATTCGAAGAACTGCTGAAGGTGTATCTCATCAAGCATGAGCGTCACGTTTTTTTCACAAGGCTTTAGAATGCTTGCCCTGCGCTTAATGTACCTGAGAAAACCTTCTTCGCACTGTTCCTGCGATGGACTAACATCAAGAGCAGCACAAACTCGCTTGATGGTTGTGTCATGTGGCAAGACAAGCTTGTTGCTGTGTCGAAAAAACTTGTATGCGTGCGGAGAAATTGTGTGCAATATGCTGCAAAAAACTAAAAGCTCTGCAGAATACCGCGCACCTCCGCTCTTCTTTGTCAGCAGCTTACACTGTTCCTTCAGGAAGATCAGTGCGTCAGCCCTCTCATCATCATGCAACTCATCGTCACAAATGTCATCGAGCAATGAGAAAGCCAGTCCAAGCATTCTTCCTACCTTGTCCTCCTGTTGATGGGCCTTCTTTTCAATAGAGCGCTCCACGTCGTCCAGAAGGTTATCCAGCACACGAACGTCATCGCCAGGAATGCACACATCATCCGACACCAACGGAGCGCACTTAAAATACACGCGAACGGAGAGATCCTGTGACACTACCACAGACACAAGCAGCTCAGGGGCTTGCAATGCCGGTTCGATGTGGGCGAAGATGAGGCACGTCTCACGCACACGAACGTCATCGCCAGGAATGCACACATCATCCGACACCAACGGAGCGCACTTAAAATACACGCGAACGGAGAGATCCTGTGACACTACCACAGACACAAGCAGCTCAGGGGCTTGCAATGCCGGTTCGATGTGGGCGAAGATGAGGCACGTCTCACGCACACGAACGTCATCGCCAGGAATGCACACATCATCCGACACCAACGGAGCGCACTTAAAATACACGCGAACGGAGAGATCCTGTGACACTACCACAGACACAAGCAGCTCAGGGGCTTGCAATGCCGGTTCGATGTGGGCGAAGATGAGGCACGTCTCACATGCTGTTGTACACCAAAACTTCCTATCTCGCTGCTCGTTAACACGAGAAATCAGTTCACAGAGATTGTGAACTTTGTGCTGTTTTTCTTCTTCTTCAAACGCTGTTAGGGACTCTTGATTGGTTTTTTGGAGTAGCTCATTTTCAGTTCGCTTTCTTTTCACTTCAGGCTCTTCTCGAGACTTGCGCGCATCCGAGATATACGAAGGAGTTAGCCGCGTCAACTTCATGGGAGCTTCAATCGTTCGTCCATCGCAGTCCGTATACGTGGACGTTGTACGCAGATGATCCGGTTTGAAGTGACGCTCGCAAACCTGCGCGTGACAGAAACAAAACACCAATTAGTATTTCTTGGGATAATTACGAGACATATTGGCCATTCGGAAGGCGCACGCTGGATACAGCTTACCTTGGGGTCCTTCAACAGCCCCACGTCGACGTCGCGCCGCCGGACAGCCCGCTGCCATTCCGCTCTTCGCTTAACGTCTCTCGGAAAAGAAAACAAGCGAACTTTGGGACCATTGTCGTAGTTCCCTCGACAGTTCGGTACACAACACCGCCCCGTGTCGCAGTATGCATTCGTCAACGAAATAAGTTCGTCGAAAACGAGCACTGCAACAAGGAACGGCCGTACGATGACAGAAAAACAAGCAACGCACGTGCTGTCAGCAACCCGCAAAAATGGCGACGGCTTTCCTCCCGGGTTCGTGTACGACGGTGTCGCAGCTAGCGCCATCTGTCGGGAGGCGAGATAGTTAGGAGCTTTGAAATTTCTGGGGCAAGGTGCAGTGACGTCAGAGGGCTTGGCCGGAGGAGTGAAAGGGCCTTCTCCTAATCTAGGTGGCTCTGGCGCAGCGCGGCCAGCTCACCTCGTCCGATCGCCGACTTCGAAGTTCGGCTGGTAGGCCTAGGATCCGAAGGCGTCTGTCTTTCCGTGAAGCGGTAGGCGAATCTCGTCCCATTTTTGTTCTACTTTTAAATTAAGTTAGGTGCGCTTCAGTGTAAGCATGCGTGCCAAGTGTTCGTGACCATTTTGAGCTAGAGGTATTGTGCTTCATCACGGTTTGTCATTTACAGAAAATGTAAATCAAGCCGATGAGCGAGGAGCCATGCTTGAAAACAATGTATGTGCGTACGATGTTAACTTCTACCTGGGCGGCTTAAAACAAAAGACAAGACTGGTTACGGTTGGATGCGAGGCCAGCGAGGCTGGTCTCAATGCTATGGTAAGCACTTATACTCTGTTTCATACTTAGCGTGCAACGCTGTCAAAGACTACTGGCGCGAGCATGGGGCTTGATCTCGTTGATCATTTACCGCGTTCTCGCGCAAAGAAAACCATAGATGAAGCCACGCGCTGGCGCCAGTAGCTTTGACCGCGTTGCACGCTAAGTATGAAAGAGTATCGAGCGCCTTTCTGAACGGAAAATAAGCAATATAGCTATCAACGAGACGGCGACGAGCGACGAAGATTTGTCACTATCGCTGCTTGCGTCGCTCGGTTTTCGGGTTCTAGAAAACGTCGCCTTGGTCGCTTGCACCAATCGGTTTCATAATGTGTGTCTCGTCGCGCGGGTGACTAATTCAAAAAATAAGTCGTCATTTTTTTTTTTGAAAATCGTAATCCAAAGAATTTGGTTACGACCCTACCGGGGGCATGGAGCTATCGAATCACCGAGCTGGCGTTGCCGTAGAGCCGCCGCTTGTTGTTTTAAAAAAGCTTTTGGTGCACGAAAACAACCGAAACAGCAGCAGCCGACGGACCGCCCGCAGTGGCCAGTGCCTGGTTACTGACATAAGACCCAATGGAGTCGATTTCTGGAGTAAACTGGGCGCTCAGCAGCGCTTCTGTGGCCGGAGGCGCTCATTACTGCAACGAATCGGCGACTCATTGCTCTAGCGATAGATTGCGAAACTAAAATAAGAAACAATAATCATGTTTATAAAATGTAGCGCTAACGTTTTAATTATGAAATTTGACGTTGTCGAGCTAGGAGACTTGCTATAAAGCAAGACTGGGAGACTTGCTTAATAGCGCCCGTCGATGAAGTTCAATAAACGAGTGAAGTCTTGTCTTACTTGTGCTCCCTCGTCTTCCGCCTGGCAGTCCTTACTTGAGATGCCGAGGCTCTCCAGCTCTCAGAAGGCTCGAAGGTCGCTGGAAATGCCAGGCGCCCGGTTAACAGCACCAACACGAAGTACGGCCACTATAGAACAACACACCGGTGAGGCCACCTGCGGAATCGGGCTCTGCAGGGTCTACCCAAAGTCTGTGTTCACTGCAACCAGGGATCCTTGGAGGTTTCGCACTTCCCCGTTGACGATGCTCCAGTAGCTGTCGGCTCCGATAGAGTATCCGAATGTCCCTGTTGTCGTTGCGAGCAGGTGCAAGTGTCACGCCGGCCAATTCCAGATCCTCCGTCCGGGCGAGGCGAGCTACGTTGTCCGGTAGAGCCAGCCGGTCTGCGCAGATCTCTTCCACATCAAGAGCTTCAATACAGTGTTCTTTGCGGCTATATTGGCTCCTGAGCCGCACCCGAATTAGAGCGCCGCTTCCTCTTTATGACGTTCTCTCCCCCGCCGAACAGGTAGATGGTCACGTCTTCTTCCCTAGTCACCTCTAGGTTAAGTTCTCGTGAGACGTGCTTGGTTACGAAAGAACACTGGCTGCGCCCATCGAAGAGAACGGGCGAGACGCTTCAGGCACGGTCCATCAACTCATACCTGTGCCGTTTGTAGCAGCACAGTATTTGTGGTACTGTTGTTCAGCGAAGTTGTGGAGTGCAGTTCAGTAGCGGTCTTCTCGTCACGCTGGCGGTGCCGGAGGGTCGCGAAGTGGAGTAATATGACGACGGCCACATTTCGCGAAACGGAGAGACCAATTCTTGCACTCTCGCGTCATGTGTCTTTTCTTCGCGCAACGGTAACACCTTCCTTCGCGCCGGAGCTTGCTTTTCTTTTCCTCCTTCGGAATTCTCGCGTTGTACTCAGCCGCCTAATGCCTCTCCGAAACGCAAAAAAGGCGCCTTGCTTTGACATAGTGGGCGCCCACCTTGGAGACTAGCAGCTGAGCCCTTTCCTTTGGCGTAATCGGAATGCTTGTACCTCAGCTGATGGCCCTCGAAGGCGTCGGTGGAACTTGCTCACTGCCTACGTTGGCCCGTTCTCTGCTCTCCAGTTCCAGGCGAAGCGAGCTGAGGAGGAGTTGAGAGTCGGGCTGTCGATCACGTCCTCGTCCGCGGCGTAAGCCTTGTGGTACGCAACAGCCCATTTCGTGGGCAACAATACTCGGAACAAGGCGGCGCACAACATGGCACTGTAGGAGTCGGACGGTACACCCGGAGTCGTTAATCCGGCTATTTTTTCCTGAACGTGGTCGTGCAGGCGACGCAGGGCGCTCACATCATCCAGCGATTTGACGTGCTGCAGGCTCGACAGCTGCGTGAGATGTTCCTGTACGAGGGCGTACTGTCGGCCGAAGCACTCCTTAATGTCTTCACGGCAAACTCGTAGTTATGTTCAGTTCGCTTGAATGCCGCTCATGGCCGCTGCAGCCTTGCCTCGTTCGCGCCACCCGCAGGTACAGGAACTTGTCGGTGTCCGACAGGGCGCTGTTATCGTGGACGGCCAGTCGAAATTGTTCCCAAAATGGCTGCCAGACAAGTCTGTCACCGCTGAACATCTGTAGATCAGGATTCGGCAGCTTCGACATGTCCCCGCGCCGTTTGCCGCTGAGGCGGCCGCTCGTCCTTGCGTTATCGGCTCCTCCGACGGTCGTGTTCTTGCGTTGCAGGCGCTCAAGTCGTGTCCGGCTTTGTGTGATGAGCGCCTGGTGTTTCCGAACGCCGCCATACTCCTCCGCAATGGCGTCGTCTTGAACGTGCGTTTCGATGAGCGCGTCTTCTTGCTTTCTCTTTTTGGCGAGGTATCCAGCTCGTCTCTTATTTCAGCGATGCGGTCTTCTAGGTGCGGTTCCAAGTCTTCGGTAGTTGACAGCGCACTCACCTCTTCACTTAAGCGCAGCAGCTCAGCTCGAGACACCGTCTTCTTTGCTTGCGAGGCGTTCCAATGTGTGTTCGCCTCGTTGCCGCCGAAGTTATATCAGTCCTCGCTACCTTAGGCAGCCGCTGGGATCCCGGGTGTCGGCACCACTAACATGTGAAGGATACTCGTTTGTTCATAAACGTTGCTGGTCCTCCAGCAGCTGACAAGGAGTTTATTTAACATTTTACAATCAACGGCAATCAGAGAGGTACGGTCTTTATGACACACAAAAATAAAAAAACATTCTACGTCCCAACACGTCATCCTCGTCGAAAGGCCCGGGGCCCGGTGCCCGGATTTCACTCTACGGTTCGGTCCGTCTGAGCGACTCGGGAAGCCGACCTTGCGCTGATGCCTACTCCTCTCACCGGGGTGGGGGGCAGGGGGGGGGGGGCGATGCGATCCGTCGTGCAATGTTCAACAGTGTTTAAGTTGTTTGGGAGAAACTTAATTCTTTTTTTTTATTATTTTGAAGCTAATTTATATAACATGTGTTCCAGGCGCATATTCAACTTCTCAAACATATAGAAGACTATTGCTTCTTTTATTTGATGAACAATAATTTTATGTCTATGTGGGCTGGATGAAAACATAGTCACATGTAGTGGCGCGTGGCGGAACTGTGACGATTGAGCACGAAGACAGTCAAAGAAAGTGACCAATTCAGTAGCTGTGTAATGTCAAGTAGACTATGGAATACTACTTTTTTCTATTTAACAATAAAAAAAAATAACAAAAGGGATGCCTATTTGCGAAACTGAATTGACCGGTATCTTGTCAAGAACAAACCGCAAACTCCGAGCTATGTCCCAAATGTTCACTTCGGTACGCACTATTTTAGGCCAGATCCGATCTGAGTACGAAGGTCACTCTCTTCTGCATGATTATAGCTGAATCACTTTGCTGAGGGTAAAAAATATTGGTCAGGAAAGCAAGCGTTGTGATTGCCGCTCAGTGTTTCTATAAAAGGTAGTCAAAAGGTTTGCCCTAATATGTTCTTGACATTTTCAAAATATTATTGCTCTTAGTTCAGTGGCATCGTCATCCTATAAAGTGGGGAACGTATTTTATTAACTAGATTTCAGGGTATATATGGCAAGGACGTGGCCATTTAATGATTTGATGCACTGTAATTAATTTCTAAGTGCAAGAGCACAGCAGGATTTGACTTTAATTCTGCGACGAAAAGTAGTACCAATCGCACATATTTTAGGCGACCCACCAGACTGATAAACTTTAGATTTACGTAAAAGATATGCGACTGAGGTAAAAAATAGAGGTTGAGTCATCATATATTAATATAGCTTTTCATGTAATGTTTCATCAAAATTAAATAACGCAATGAATTTTTGTTGCTTGGAAATATTAGTGGATTCTGCAGAATCAATAGTTACTCGTTTCGCACTTGAAATAGTGCCTTTGCCAAAAAAACGCGTAAAATATATTTTCAGTTTAGCTGTTCACACCGTTTCGAACCGGTTCGAACCGTTATTTTTGCACCCCGGCACTGAACCGGAGCTGAACCGAAGCCGTGAACCCGAACCAGAACTGAGACCAATAAAAAATTCGGTTCGACACTCTGTTTATGCTTACTCCCTTAAAAGTGTTTCGCAACTACTATGTACCAGAGAGAAATTAACCTTTTGATTTTTTATCAATAGTGAAATGCCTTTTTGTAGGATGTGCTCAAAGTCTAAACTAACTACACGTTTTATGAAAAAATCTACAACCTAAATTGCTTTGTACCCCGAACCAAAGAACTTATAGTAACAGCGGTGAAGAAACTCTGACTATACTTATTTTTTATTTTTAATTTTTTTATTTATTAGATACTGCAGACCACACGTGGTCCAAGCAGGATGGGCAGGGTACAAACTCAAGAACCCGTACAAAATACAAAACAACAAAAAAGAAATAAGGCATACAAATCGGCAGAAAATATGAAAGAGGCGGTATGATACAGCAAAACAAGTAGCTAGCCAAGAAGCACAATACCCAAGCATGTAAGCACTAAATATAAAAACATCAAAACACATCGAAATACAAAAACACCACTACAATAACTGTTCTAATGATGAGGCAAAATTCGAAGATGAAATAACCGAACAAGAAAGAGAATTCCATTCTTCAATTGTACGAGGAAAAAACGAAAATTTAAATAGGTTAGTGCGGGCAAAGTATGGTGCTAAGGAATGTTCATGATGGTGCCTAGTTCGTCTTGTAGAAAGCGGCTTTAAGTAGTAATTTGGATCCAAGGACAGTTTTCGTAAAAAAGAGAGTGCAGAAACTTCAAACGGGCTATCCTTCGACGGTGCTCTAAAGTTAGTATTTTGTTGGTTTGCATCAAAAGTGAGGGCGAATCAGTTCTCTTAAATTTTCCGTATATAAACCTTACAGCACGTCTTTGAACTCGTTCCAATATTTCTGAATTAGATTTTGTATGAGGGTCCCAAGTAATACTGCCATATTCTAGTTTAGATCTAACGAATGAATTATAAGCCAGTAATTTCACATTTGGAGTAGCGTATTTCAGCTTATGCCTTAAAAAACCCAACTTCTTGAAGGCTGCCGAGGATGTATTTTTTATATGGGTCGTCCAATTTAAGTTTTTATTTATGGTCACTCCGAGGTACTTGTAGTCATCAACCTGAGCGATGGGAATGTTATTTAGTCGGTATTGGAAGTTGAATGGCTTTTTCTTATTTGTAATTTGCAGATAAACAGTTTTTTCAAAATTTAACTTCATGTCCCACGTACAGCACCAACTTTGAATGTCATTAAGGCTTGCGCTCATTAATTGTTGATCGTCAGGCGAAGATATTTCTTTAAACAACACACAATCATCTGCAAATAAACGTATGTTTGCAGACGGGTGTGGGGCGGAAACTATGTCGTTTATATAAATTAAAAACAGCAAAGGACCAAGAACGCTCCCCTGTGGTACTCCAGATGTTACGTCTAATATCTCTGAGCAGCTACTGTTGATTTCGACAAATTGTTTACGACGCTGTAAGTAGGAACATACCCATCTAACAATAAAAGGATGAAGACCTACACGTTCAAGTTTGCTAACTAGCTTTCCGTGGGGAACCAAGTCGAAGGCCTTGCTAAAGTCAAGAAAAATAACATCAACTTGGCCTGATCTGTCTAGAATGGATGCAAATTCATGAACAGTGGAAACAAGCTGGGTAACCGTAGAGAATCCCTTTCTAAATCCGTGCTGATGAGGCGAGAGTATGTTATTCGCGTTCAGGAACTCTTTAATTTGGTTAGCGATGATGTGTTCTAGTAGTTTACAGGATGTGCATGTCAGAGAAATAGGCCGGTAGTTGCCCAACGCAAGTCGGTCACCCTTTTTGAACACAGGCACTACTCGTGCCATTAACCAATCATTTGGCAGAGTGCCCGAGGAAAAGGAAACGCGAAATATGACTGTTAGAAAACGTGCCAGCATTTCAGCATACCGATGCAAAAACGCGTTGGGAATCTTATCAGGACCACAAGCGGTTTTTGCTTTTAAATTTAACAGCATCGAAAATACTCCCTCATAAGATATGAAATCGGCGTGCATGAAGGATGGCGCGCTTTCGGCAGGCTTGATAACGTCATGATTGGAAAATACCGACTGAAAGTAGACGTTGAAGTGCTGCGCAATTTCACTCTGGTCAGTAACCAATGCGTCATTAACCTTGATTTGATCGATCGGCTTTTTCTTGCCACGGAGATAATTCCAATATTTCTGGGCATCATTGGCTATGAAGCTTGGAAGTGTATTGGAAAAGTAAAATTCCTTGGCGTGTTGAACTTGGGTAGAAAGTTCGTTAATCAATTCTTGAATCAACCCTTGATTACTGTTTTTTCTTTTCTTTAGTCGCTTAATTCTACGCTTAAGACGAATAACTCCCCGGTTAATCCAAGGATTTGTTTTACCAATGCGCTTGCGCTTGGTTGGAACGAAGTTATCCAGGCAATAAGTACACTTGACTTAAACTTGTTCCAAAGGACATTTACATCAGAATCTTGAAAGTCATCCAAACAGAGCTCTAAATAATCTAGAACACTTTCATCATTAGCACGCGAAAAGTTTTTAACAGTGATAAAAGTACATTTATTTTTTCTGACTGTTTGATTAGAGAGCAACTAAAAGACACAAGTTTATGATCAGAAAGACCCTGTTCAATTGTTACCTCGTAGTCACTTATGCAACGACTAATGAATACAAGGTCTAAAATTGAGCTACTGGAACCTTGCTCACGTGTCACATTATTCACAACTTGAACTAAGTCATAGGCAAATATAATATCAAAAACAAGTTCAGCATTTTGGCATTGTTTAGAAGATAAATGTGACCAGTCAATATTTGGGAGATTGAAATCACCAACCACGAGAAACTTAGAGTTACGATAAGCTGACATGTGGTTGTATAGCTTACACAAAAAATCAAGGGGGAATTCGGAGGCCTGTACACAGCGTATAAAATAACAGTGTTTCCCCAACAGTTCACTTTCAAACATAAACTCTCGTGATCATCAATTTGGTTCAAAAGCACTGCATCAATGCCATTCTTAAGTATAACCGCGACACCACCCCCACGGGAAAGACGGTCTCTGCGGAACATTTTGTAGGAATCGGATATGACGCTGTCGTCGCTAATGCCGTCATGAAGCCAGGTTTCAGTAATAACTGCTATATGGGGGTCGTGGGTGAGTAACAAAAGTTCAAGCTGCTCCACTTTGTTTACTATACTTTGAGCATTTAAATTCAGAAGCCGTAGCTGCTTTTTTGCAACACTCGCTTCTCGTCATTCAACGGGTTCAGGTTGTATGAAAGAAGGGAGTTTCACCCGCTCATTGGCCAATTCATCCCACACGTAGAATTCATTGTTTACCCGAAGTTTATCGTTCACGAGCGACACTCTTTTTCCCGCAGTCTTGTCAGCTTTTGCAGTTTCCCACAATAGCCTACGCTTAGATAACGTACACTGTGAGTAATCGTTTCTTATGTAGATTGTAGTACCTTTCAGTTTACTGGCGTTTCGGAGAACGACCTGTTTTTCGGTGTAATCTTGGAAAAACATGATAACAGGCCTTTTCCCACTAGTCCTGCCTAGTCTGTGTATTCTGGCGATCGATGAACACTGTACACCCAACTTGCTGACCAGGACATCTACTATGACCTTGCTTCTCAACTGTTCCTCAGTTTCATCGGGAGCCTCAGGGATGCCGTAAACTAATAGATTGGAGCGCCGACTTCGGTCTTCCAAATCTGCCCCCGGCCGAACGCCGGCCGGATCAGCGAAAATCCCGCACGCGGCGCGTCGAGCGTTGCCGCGTTTTGGGAGCCGGGGTATTGGGACCAAACCATTCCGTTATCAAAGGGGTGGACGCATAGCTTTTATCGGGATTCCAGCCTTTAGAAGTGTAAATCACAAAAACATGGCCGGTTAGAATTGCCGTCTTCGGGTGTTGGCCCCAAGTGATCGGAGATGATGTTAAAACTGCTGATAAGCTGGATCTTGCTTTAGGCGTAGATAAAGCAGCAGTGTTCGATCGATGCTTACAAATGTAAAAAAAAAAACATGTTTGATATATTATTAGGCCTGACAACAATGATCCCTCGACAACCGTAAAGTGGCCGACCAGGAAGCCATCTGCGAAGTCATCGTGTAGAGAATCACCCTTGGCGAACCAACACGCTACTGAGCGCAGAACAATAGAGTCTCCTCGATAAAACGCGTCCATGAAAAGTGCCTGAATCTTTATTCTGCTTCGACACAAATCTTTCTTTTTCTTATCTATAGCACATCCTTATAGATTCAATGAATTATTTCAAAATCGCTTGTCATTGCCCAGTCTCGGTTTAAGAAAGATTGCGAGAAAGGCTGGTGCGTAGGATTCAGGAAGGAAATATTCAAAAAGAGAAACCGGTTTTGCAAATAAAAAGGTAGCATATGACGCGTCAGAAATATTATGCAGTGAAGAATTTCGATAAGCCGTCTGTGTTTATCGACAACCGGAAGCGGGATTGTAATCGGCCGTTCTTCAGATTCACGTTCCAAAACGCGGAATGCTATTAAACTTCCTGCGTCCACCCCTTTGATAACGGAATGGTTTAGTCCCGATAGCCCGGCTCCCAGAACGCGGCAACGCTCGACGCGCCGCATGCGGGATTTTCGCTGCTCCGGTCGGCGTTCGGCCGGGGAGCTCATATGGCCGGCGACTGTACACTGTAAGTAATCGTTTCTTTACGTAGATTGTAGGTATTCTTCCGTTCACTGGCAGGTTTCGAAGAACGACCTCTCTTCCGGTGTAATCTTGGAAAAACATGATAACAGGCCTTTTCCCACTATCCTGCCTAGTCTGTGTATTCTGGCGATCGATGAACACTGTACACCTAACTTGCTGACCAGGACATCAACTATGACCTTGCTTCTCAACTGTTCCTCAGTTTCATCGGGAGCCTCAGGATATGCTGTAAACTAATAGATTGGAGCGCCGACTTCGGTCTTCCAAATCTGCAATTTTCTGGTTTTGTACGTTTATGGTTATTTCAAGAGTAAGTTATATGTGCATTCGAGAGCATCGATTTTATCAGCCTTAACCTTGAGCTCCCGCAGAAGCTTGTCCATGTCATTAAACTTTTTGTCAAGATCACTGATCAGGCTATCGGCTTTTCCTGTTGTGCTTTAATATCAGCAATTTCAGTGCGTATGGCATTTTGGCCGTCCAATATTTGGGTAAACATTTCCTCAGTTGTAGGACCAGGATTGCTTTCAACGTCCCCACAGACCAGTAGTCTGCACACATTCACGCAATCATACGCAATACTAAGACAAGTCCGTGGGCACGGCACAATCAGAAGGAACACATTGCTAGATCGAAGGCAAGAGGTATTATGACTAACCTGTACGAAAAAGAGCGAAGATTTGGCAAACATGCTCCTGTCGGTCTCGCCGTGCCCAATTGAAGACGAACTGGTGAAGCGGTGCCTTTATAGCCGTTGCGGAAGTTGAAGTCACCGAGCCGC